>JASANE010000042.1:0-23238 GCA_030248225.1 Trileptium ribeirensis | reverse complement strand
TTTTTGTTCGAAAAAATGTTAACCATTGGGTGTGGTCAGATTTATTTTAAATGTTGACCATTATCGTGTGGTCAAGATTTTCGTAAAAGTTGACCATTGATATGTGGTCAAGATTATAGGTTTTCGATAAAAGTTGGCCATTAGGCTGTGGTCAGGATTATCCACCTCGTAACGATCCGTAAGGATCTGTTACACAAGTGTTACCGCCAAGTGCAACAAAATATCCCAGCTATCAACCGAATGATAGCGATGCAGATACACCTGAACAGTCCGGACCATCAATATCTACGAGTCGCATTCCATTAAAAGCAAGGAGTAAGTTCGTATCTTTTCCCAAAACATTTTTATAAAAAAACTAAAAAAACTGAGGCCACCTCCTCTCCTCGAGAGTTACAACTCTCCTTTACTTCACATTTTTTGCCAGAACGACTGTTTTCTAGCTGCGAACCAATGTTAACTTTTACACGAGTATCATGTTTGCTTACGTTAAGGTGGACGTCAGCCTCATAAGTGCGCTTATGTAACTTGTGTACGTTCTACGTATGTCACCAAGCGGCTGATCTTTTTTATCCGAGTTCATAAGGATTTAACAAAAGCACGCAGTCGTTTAGTGAATGTAGAAGCATATTTTTAATAAACATTTGAAATCTTGTCATAACACTAATCAGGTTACAATTTACTCGTATTCTGTGATTCAAAAGCATTGTTTGTGGGCAAGCCATGCTACTCTGTTATCTTCTTGTGCAAATAACTAAGTAAGTAACTAAGCAGGTACCTACATTGCACGTATTTCAGGAAGTTTGGCGTTTGATCCACCGCTTCCGGCATCATTGCCTCAATGCCATTCTCTCGAAGTGCGCCCAACTATCGATGACGTATCAGCCTCGGATTTTGTTGTGGCCGTTTGGGGTTCTGAGTGGTATTTCTCTGTTGTCAAGTTTGGCGTTTGATCCACCGCTTCCGGCATCATTGCCTCAATGCCATTCTCTCGAAGTGCGCCCAACTATCGATGACGTATCAGCCTCGGATTTTGTTGTGGCCGTTTGGGGTTCTGAGTGGTATTTCTCTGTTGTCATCGGTGTGGGACTCGATTCAAACACAGCGGATCTGGGTATCGACCGAAAGGGTCAACCTATCCGGCCCCCATGTACGAGGAAAGTTTTACGATAGATGCGACTAAGATATTAGCCAAATTTACAAGTTAGTTTTCGCAATATTTATTAAATTTTCAGCTATTGCGCACGGTTGAACCTGAACGGAATATTTTACTGGGCCGGTACGTCTCGAACCATGTATTTAATCTGCGCTTGTTATTTGATCAGCGTTGGTAGAGTTAGTTAGTGTTCAGTAAGTATTTTGTATTGCTGGATGGCATCATAATTCTATTTTATAAATATTATCGAATGCTCTAAGCCCTTTCGCAAATTATATATGCCGCGTTAAGTTATTTATGTTTGTTTTCGCATAATCTAGTTGTAATATAAGAGCAGCAGGTAAGACGACTACGCAAATGTATAACTGTTTTGCATGCGGTCATGCTGATTCTTATGCAGGAAGTTTTATGCTGCGATAGAACAAATTTAATCGCACATTTCAAAAAATACAGAAGTCAAATTTTTTGTATTTATATGTGAACTCCCTGTATATACGTGCGACGATGTCTGAAATTCTTTGCGCCAGTAAAAGGTAGAAAAGATACTAAGTACACATACAATAAAACGTTTGATTAAAAAGGTTTTATGAATATATTTGTCATTTTATTGTTTTAAAAGACGTGGAGTGTCGCTGCAAGAGTGAAATGGTCACGTACCACATCACCGAAAAGGCCTACAATGGCGCTTGCCATCGCTTTGCAGACTTCACGAAACGTAAAAGTCAACTGTGTACCACAAGGCACGCTAAGAATTGCGTATAGAACTTTGCATGTCTCTGTTAAAAACACTGATACCGACTCACTTAATTGTATAGCGTTGAGTTTTACGAAGCATTTATTTTGTTTGTTTTATGTTGGTTAGTTGTATTACTGAAACCTCATAAAGCTGACGCTTTATGAGGTTGTTTTTTAAAAACTCGTTAGGTGTTCCAAATAGCCCCATGTTGGTCGTTCCAAAAAGCTCCACAGTAAACATAACAAAAAATGTAATGCGGTCGGTTCACTACCGATAATATATTAATATGATATGCATAAAACAAAACATCAATAACTAATAACTAGGCTACAAAGCGGAGATATAAAATTTACTGTTCCAAAAAGCCCCAACACACGGGGCTATTTGGAACACCAGTTTTTTTTAAATGACCGCACATGAAGCCGAAGCTTCATGGCGGCCAGTGATGATGTCGACTAGGGTGCCTTGGATATTTAATCAAAAAACCAAAACTTTATCTCCGTCCAGTCTGTTACAGTATGAGCGAAAAGTTAAAAACGTTCCAAATAGCCCCATTATACGGTACGCGCGCCATTCTAGACGTCAAACCAGCATACTGGGCACACCTCGAACCACGTCTTCTGTTGATGAATCCTATCCCCACTTTAATTCCAATAGCCATCATAAAAATACTACTCCAACCCCTACCCCACAGAAAATCATTAAATATAACGATCCCCAATAAATGCCGATAACGAACATAACCACTTCCACACTTTAAGTCCCAAGATAAAACAATTATGTTGCCAACAGATGGAAAAGTCAAACAGCTAAGGCAATAAAATGACACATTAGCTTAGTAATTATAATAATAATAATAATACTAGGAAAATCCCACCATCCACCCGCCAAAACCAACTCGGCATTACAAAGCTAAAATCTTCCTACAAAAATACTTACGCAACTAAGTTAAAACTCCACTTTTTAGCTCAAGTAAAACTATACTAAATTTATTCTTTACTTTAAGGTTATCATACGCATTAACCCAAGAAACTACATGCCGTAATGCGAAACTGACTTCAAATTTTTGAATTTATTTCACAGCCTCATTACGAAACTTCCCTCCGGCACCACATACACCGGAGGCTTCACTTTAGCCGTTCTCCGGTGCATGACGCACCTTGCAGGACGAATCATACCTAACACATACGGCATATATAATATAGCAAAAGCAAATAAACAGAAAATACAGAGGGACAAATATGTCGAGAAACATTAATAAAATCCTTACAAGACAAAATTACACAGCGAAAGAAAGAAATTTACACATTTATAGGGGGTGAGAATCCCATTTGAAGGCAAAAGGGGCAAACCACCCGCTGAAATTGCCTTTAAGCCTTACTAAAGCACTTAGAGTAGTTAAGACGAATAAAAGTTTCGAACCTGTCACAAATTTCTAGAGAATTTTAAAAAACGGTCTAAATTAACAAGTTTAAGACGTTGTTTAAAAAGATGAGCATTCATAGCAGTAACTAATAATTACATAAATAAAAATGGACAACATAAACCCCTACCCTACTTGAAGTTACAAAGAGAAATATTTCGTAAAATGATAGAAGTCAGATAAAGTAAAAGAATGACAACATAGCTTAGTAATTACAAAATTTTGCCCGAAGAAAAGAACGACAACACATGGCAACTATGGCAACCACATTTAGCAGCAGCAGCTTCTGATAACATACATTGAAATAAATGCCAAAAATAAATCAATATTTCTAAATTAATATTTATCAAGCTGCATGCGTGCCTATTTTTCCTTAGACTGATCATTGAGTTAACATTAAATTCAAAGCCCAAGTAACCCTGAGGGCTTCACAAATTCCGGAATTCCCAAATTCCGGAAATTTTATAGAAATACTAAATTCCAGAATTCCCAAATTCCGAAATTCTCAGGATATTTAAATTCTAAATTTCCCTAATTCCCAGATGTCTGAGTTCCCAAGGTTATTCAAATTCCGGAATTTCCGTGTTCCCGAAGGCTGCTTCGAAAAATGGTCATGCCACTGCCCAATACTGTGGTCAGGTCGTCGGGTCACCAGAGATGACAAGGCGCATACACGGTCCCATCTCTGGTGGTGTTAACCGTCATTCTTCGCATTGTGGATTCTCTGGAAACAGTCCAAAGTCAGTCATATAAAATTTGTGAAATGCACATTAGCTGGTGAGGGATCAGTTAAACACATTTTCTGATTTATTTATATAATTATTCGTAAATGTTGCAAATGTTTGAAGAGTTTGTGGGTAACATGTGCTGTGTTTTTCTTCTGTTTCTGTTTAGTACCACACGTGTCTGTCTGTTCCACTACATTAACATAATACGACAGGCCTTCATCGGTAATCTTGCTGCTTCGATTTATAGCACCATCAGTTTAATTCTCCAGTTTCTAAGAGCAATATATTCACAATATTGTTTATTTTATTAAAGTTCCACCAAAATTTGACACCAAAACCAATTGAAAGGTACTTCGTTGGCTACATAAAATTTTGCCATAAAAGTAACTGCCGAAATTTGAATAAAATATATATATTTAAAAACTAAATCCCATTCTTCTCACTCCGATGTTTTATATCTGTTTCATATGCTGGTACTTCCAACGCTTCTTGCAATTAGCGTAAAAATTACTTCAGAATATGGCAAAGCGACTTCCACTATCCAGCCAAATAACCTACATTTTACCTGAACACCTACTTTTGTTCGTGGCTATAGGCTGTAACAAAAGCGCTACCGAAAACGCAATTGTAATGCCTCTGCAATGGTGATCTGCCAGGAAGATATTAACTGTTTTGTAAGACCATATATTACAAATTCGCGGAATATATAGGTTGCTTCGGAAAATAGCCTTTTCAGTAGGTTACTACCGTAACTGGGTCATCGTATCACCAGATCGCTACCGTGACCGGGTCAGCGGGTCACAATAAGGTCACAAGGTTCCTTCTTTGATATGATAGCATTGCTAAGTGGGCGGTAGGTATGTGACCTTGGGTGGTTATTCACATCATTTACAGCGGCAATCGTGTGAATGGCACTACATTATAGTGAAACGCAGGGGCGGATCTATGATTTTTCAAAGGGGGCTGGCTATGATAGGAATTTTTCCCATCTATCAGCATATGCATTTTTCATGAAACAGACTATATTAACAATAATTATAGATAATTTTTTAGATTTACATGCAACAGATCGTATGTAAAATTAGAGTCGTAAATAGCTATGCCTATAATTACTACCTACAACTTGTAGTATAAATATAACTAGCTGGGATACCTGGCGCCGGTCGGGCGTGGAAAAGTAACCTGGCGTTATGCGGCATAGTAACCTGGCGAATTGAACAGCATTACCAATGTGAGTTTTTTGCGAAGGTTATATTGAAGGTTCGAAATGTCCGAATTCTCCAAATTCAAAGAACTTAATAGACAACTTTTGATCACAGTTCACTCAGAAGAACGGAATAATTTTGCCTATCATCTGTAATCAAGCCGTAAGTCGTTCTTATCATTGTGAACAAATACCAGGCTTTCGTACAGGCGAAAGTATAGAGAATTTACATACAGACACACTATTGTCTTCCACACAGGAATCAGAATAGCACCAGAGAGGATGCTAGAGATTTGCAGAGAGTACTGCAAATCAAATTCTAAACGGTTTGAAGGTGAAACAAATAGACGCTGTTTGTTGCTAGAATAAAAACAACTGTCTGTCGATGCAGAAGATAAACAAAACAGGTGGTTTAAAGTCAGAGTCAAAACTATACGTTCGTTAAGTGAAATCAACCCAAAATATAAGAAGTACTAGAAGAAGTACAAAAAGAAGTGATAATGATATGATCATCAGTAATTTTATAGTCATCAGCTTCTTCCTGAGGAGAACACGAAATGTCCCAGAACTGGTGGGAAATCGTTTATGTCAGCATGATGGTTTTAGAATTTTCGACCGACGTCATTTGTTTACGATGATGTTTCTGGAGATTTCCAGCGAACGTCTGGTTAGCTACATAACACCTTTCCACCAACTTGAAACCACGCGTTTAAAAGATACTTAGCAGCAGAATCTGAGGTAGGAATCTTCTGACGGTTGGAGCGGCGAAGGTTATGCGGTCCATATTCATCACCATGCGAAAGTCTTAAATTCCGTGCTTCCTGTCTTAGTAGCAGTTGAGCCGCAACTTCTCCGGAATATGTGTACGGACTTGTTCCAGGATCTTCTTCGACTCCGAATCTCGGCTGGATATGGTCAATGTGGTGTCTCCAACTGGACCTTTGGGAACTACCCGAACACTGACACTTCGAGGCCCGTGACGTTTGATTACGACTGCAAGAATCCAGAGAGGATCCTTTGTTTGGCGAGGGCCATAGTATAGAGCGTAGCATGGGGCACCAACCGTGAAAGGTTGGGCGATTCAGGATACGGTTTGATCCGCTCCGATATGTGTTGCTTGAGAGAATTTCGAAGATTCTCGTGTTTGTCGACCTTGAGCCGTGTGTGCCGGGGAAAGTCGCCACATATCAATGGCAGTTCGGGTGGGCCTACCGTTCAGCAGCTCGCTGGGAGAGTAATCGATTGCAGGCAGCTGTGTACGTTTGTACTACATTAGGAACTCCTGTGGTGCCGTCTTTGGAGCCAAATTAGACTTCTTCAATGCATTTTGAAGCGTTGAACCATACTTTCAACTGATCCGTTGGTTGAGGGATGGTATGGAGATACAGTCAGTGGAATAATTCCACGAGCACGACTCCAGGTGCGAAACTATTCAGATGTGAAACAGCTCGCGTTGCGTTACGATTGTGTGCAGATAACCAAAGTGAGCAAAGTTTTGTTTCAGAAGTTCCATCGTAGACTTTGAAGAAGCGGATCACGTTGGATGGATGCAGGGTACTTTGAGTATGCGTCGATCACTACGAGCCAATTTGACCCGAGAAATTTTATAGCGTCATCGACATCAATATGATTTCAAGGCTACTCTGGGAGCATCCATGGGGTACCGGAGGTTTGGACGATGCGTTCTGGTGCTCTGTGCAACTTAAACATCTTTTGATCATGTCCTATATATTTGAATCAATACCTGGCCAGAACACAGCTGTTCGACCTAATTGTTTCATTCGCTGCATCCCAAATGACCGATACGGAGAGTATCCAAAGTTTGAAGTCGAAGTGACATTGTAATGACGAGGCGAGTACCATAGAAGAGACGTTCGAAGGAGATGTTATGGCTGGATGTAAGCTTCTGCATGGTTCTAATGAATGAGAGCTTTCATCGTCGCGTGATGAGCGATCTTTGGTTTGCTCTCCGTCACGTGTGAAGCGCATAACTTTTGCCAATACAGCATCTCGACTGGTTTCTTTGACCATGACGCCAGGATATGTTTGCTAATCTGAGTTGCTATTGATTTGATGGTGCAGATGGTATCTACATTGGCGCCGTCTTATTCCCCATCGAAAATGACATCTGCTCCAACCGGTAGGCGACTCAAGGCATCCGCATTTCTATGCTCCGATGTTTTGCGATACTCGACTAAGTAATCGTATTGTCCAAGCATGAGGGCCATGTAGCAAGGCGATTAGCTGCGAGTGCTGGAGTTGGCTTGCTTGGACTGAAGAGAGCAAATAATGGCTTGTGATCAGTCACTAGGATGAACTTAAGTCCATGGAGAAGCTTGTGGAACTTCTTTAACTTGTAGATAATAGCCAGAGCTCCGCTTTAAACTTGGCTATAGTGTTGCTGCGTTTTGGATAGGGTATTCGAAGCGTTTGCAATCGGGTGCTCGGATCCATGCGAATACCGGTGGAGTACAACAGCACCGACACCGACTTTTGACGCATCACAGGAAATTTCAATTGGAAGTGAAGGATCGTAGTCTGCTAAGACTGCATCCATACTGAGCATGCTTTTATCGTTTCGAACGCGGCTTGTTCTTCTGCTCCTCACTTCCATGAAGCGCCTTTCTTTGTTAGCGCGTGTAGAGAAGCGGCTGTCGTGGCTAGGTTTGTGCAGAAATTTGCTGTATAATTTGACTGAACCGAGGAACGACAACAGCCTTTTGACTTTTCCTGGTGCCGGCATGTTGCAAATCGCGTCAACCATAGAACCCTTCGCTAGGCCTTGTTTGGACAACAAATGTCCGAGGTACTCAACCCGTTGTTCGGTGAAAGAGCATTCCTCCAAAAGACAACGGAGTCCTTTGTCTTGGAGACGGTGCAATAGTCTCCTGAGATTGCTGAGATTCTCCGAAAGAGTTGATCCGCTGACGAGGATATTGTCGAGGTAGACAGCTACCCCTGGTAGATCACTGGTCATTCGATCCATAATCTCTTGGAAGTAGCCTGGTGCGGAGCTGATTCCAAATGCTAGCCGGTTCTGAAGAAGAGGACCGACCAAGATGAATACTCAGACTGTTTTGCCGATTCTTGATCCAGCACAATTTGATTATAGGCATCAGCAAAATCTATCTTTGTGAAGCCATGTCCACTGGAGAGTTTCCGTATTAATTCATCAGCTAGAAGCATTGGATATCGGTCGACTTCCAGCTGCGGATTCACAGTAAGGGTGCAGTCACCACAAATGCGGATCTTCTGCTACTTCTGACCCGGGAGTAGCGTTTTGTCAACGTAATGCAAAATACCAATGAAACACGTAATAACAGTTGATGCATTAATTGAAAACTGACGTAATCTGATGTTACACCACGTTGCATTACGTTCTGATGCAATACATTAAGTGGGTTAACATATTTGTTGGGTGATTGTTCGGATTTGGCAGACGGTGTCGACATCTGCTTCGGCTTCCTCCCCATCGAACTTTCGATCGGGCCCAAGTGGGAGGCGGCTTAATGCGTCGACATTGCCATGATCGGCCGTCTTTCGATACTCGATTGTATAGTCGTACTGGCTGAGGAGCATGGACCATCGGGCAACTCGATTTGCGGCCATTGCAGGGGTCGCCTTTGAGGGGCTGAACAGAGAAACTAGAGGCTTGTGGTCGGTGATCAGCAGGAACTTCCGGCCGTACAGGAACTGGTGGAACTTTCGTAGCCCGAAGACGATTGATAGCGCTTCACGTTGGATCTGACTGTATCGTCGCTGAGTCTCCGTTAGGGTTTTCGATGCGTTGGCAATTGGTCGCTCGCTACCGTCAAGATAGCGGTGGAACAGGACCGCTCCAATACCGACATCGGATGCATCGCATGTGATCCCCATGGGTAGTGACGGGTCGTAGTGGACCAAAACAGTGTCGGTGCACAACATATCTTTCAGCTTTTGGAAAGCTGCTTGCTCGTCGGCACCCCACCTCCAACGAACGTCTCTCTTTTTTAGACAGTGAAGCGGTGATAGGATCGTCGACACGTTTGGCAGGAACTTCCCACAGAACTGGATCGAGCCCAGAAACAAGCGTAGGCTGGCGACGTCATGTGGTGGCGGCATGTTGCGCACCGCCTCCACCTTCGAACCCTTGGCGATACCTTCGTTTGACAGGCAGTGACCCAGGTACTCGACTTGAGGTTGGGCGAATGAACACTTCTCCAACCGACATCGTAGTCCCTTCTCGCTGAGTCGCTGTAGCAAGGCTCGCAGGTTGCGAAGGGAGCGTCAGCAGTGTTGCCGCTGACCAGTATGTCGTCTAAGTAGACCGCCACACTTTCGAGGTCGCACGTCAGACGTTCCATGATCTCTTGGAAATTCCCAGGTGCCGACTTGATACTGAACGAGAGCCGAAGTTGTAATAAAACGCCTCGGTTCGTGCTGAGGGCCAGGCGCTTCTGGCTTTCGGGAGCCAATGGAATCTGGTTGTATACGTCCGCGAGGTCCATTTTGGTGAATCCATGACCACCGCCCAACTTCCGCATCAGATCGTCCGGGAGGAGAATTTGGTGTCAATGCGGTTCCAATTGGGGATTGATCGTCACCGAATAATCACCGCAAACCCGGATCTTCGGCTTGGTTTGGCCCGGCAGCTGTTGTTTCCGAATCGGTAAGACTGGTGTCCCGTAGTCGTTGAACTGAGTTGGCTTCCAGACGCCACGTTTGATCCCGTCCTCGTACGCTAGTGCCAAATCGATTTGAAGCGCGAACGGCACTGGACGCGGTTTGCAGAACATCGGTCGCGCATCAGCTTGAGATTGAACATCGAGCTCGAAGTCTCGCAGGCATCCGAGCTCGGTCTTGGATAGCTCCGGAAATTCGCTGTAGAGCTGCCTGCATGCCTGTTGCAGACCCGCGTCAGGTGAAGATTGAACGACGTTGACGAGAATGCTGCATCACTCCTTGAATGAACAAGGGCGCTGAGGTCGATGCCCAAATCGACGATCGCTTTGCGGCCCAGTAGATTGAGATCGGGGACTTGAGCCACGTTGAAATCGAGGAATCGCTCGGGACCATCAGCAACGGTCGTTTCAGCTGCAAAACTGCCAGACACCGGAGTCGGGCTGCCCGTGGCACTCTCGTATCGGCTGTCGACCCGATTGAGTCGAGGTTGACCCAGAATCGCCCACTCGTTCTCGGAAACGAAATTATCACAGGAACCCGTATCGACCTCGAACACGATCGGGTTTCCGTTGACTTTGACCCGCTGTTGGAGCTTGGGCACGGCAGCAACGTTGAGCACGGAATCGGTTTCGCACCGGCGGATTGTTTTGATCAACCCGGAATTCCGCTGCTTCGACATGCACACCGCATGAAGATGTCACATCATGTGGCAATCGCTGCACTCGGTGTCTTTATGACGGCAATCCTTCCCAGTGTGACCGGACTTGCCGCAACGCCCACAAGTGCCCTTCGGAAACTGGAACGATCTCTTTGGTGTAGTTGGGGAAGTTGATGACGACGGGGACGAGTTTGGTTTCGGCCTCGGACCACGGTTGCCTTTGCCCGGGGAGATCGCATTGACCAGCTTGGAGATCCCACCGTGCACGGTTTCTTTTGCCACTTTCGCTGCGTCCTCGGTTTCGATGGCAATTGCGATCGCTCGAGAAAACGTTAGCTCGTCGTCCTTGAGTTTGAAGAGTGCCTTGAGGACCGCCTCGCTGTTGATCGAGCAGATGAAGCGCGTCCTGAGGGCTTCGTCGAGGGGGTCCGTGATGGCGGAAAAATCGCATGTCACGGCATCGGGCGAATTCTGGCCGCAAGCTCCTGGACCGTTTCGCCCAGCTTGCGCGACATTGCGGACCAGAACTTGAATCGTTCGCGTACGGTGAACCGCTTCGGATCGAACTTGGTCTTCATGTAACCCTCGAGGTCCTTGAGGCTGAGTTCGTTGACGTCCTTGGGTGGAGATTCCTGTGATGCCAGATTCGCGAGCAACTTGTAGGTAACTGACGTCTGGTTGGTGAGGAATTCCTGCGCTTGTTTGTCCTCGAAGACCGAGTTGGCGCCAAGGAAGGTCACGAATCGGGCCCAGTAGTTATGCCAAAGTTCAGCGGTAGCATCGAACGCATTGAACGGCGGAATTGTGGCACTGACCTTCATTGGATTGTCTGCGTTGACCAACGCCGCCAACAGGACATCGTTCTGCTTTTGAAGGGCCTTCATCTGCTCTTGGTGGTACGATTGAAGCAGTTGTATCAGCTCCGCCGTTGTCGCCATGGCTTGTACCTGGCCGGTACGTCTCGAACCATGTATTTAATCTGCGCTTGTTATTTGATCAGCGTTGGTAGAGTTAGTTAGTGTTCAGTAAGTATTTTGTATTGCTGGATGGCATCATAATTCTATTTTATAAATATTATCGAATGCTCTAAGCTCTTTCGCAAATTATATATGCCGCGTTAAGTTATTTATGTTTGTTTTCGCATAATCTAGTTGTAATATATATAAGAGCAGCAGGTAAGACGACTACGCAAATGTATAACTGTTTTGCATGCGGTCATGCTGATTCTTATGCAGGAAGTTTTATGCTGCGATAGAACAAATTTAATCGCACATTTCAAAAAATACAGAAGTCAAATTTTTTGTATTTATATGTGAACTCCCTGTATATACGTGCGACGATGTCTGAAATTCTTTACGCCAGTAAAAGGTAGAAAAGATACTAAGTACACATACAATAAAACGTTTGATTAAAAAGGTTTTATGAATATATTTGTCATTTTATTGTTTTAAAAGACGTGGAGTGTCGCTGCAAGAGTGAAATGGTCACGTACCACATCACCGAAAAGGCCTACAATGGCGCTTGCCATCGCTTTGCAGACTTCACGAAACGTAAAAGTCAACTGTGTACCACAAGGCACGCTAAGAATTGCGTATAGAACTTTGCATGTCTCTGTTAAAAACACTGATACCGACTCACTTAATTGTATAGCGTTGAGTTTTACGAAGCATTTATTTTGTTTGTTTTATGTTGGTTAGTTGTATTACTGAAACCTCATAAAGCTGACGCTTTATGAGGTTGTTTTTTAAAAACTCGTTAGGTGTTCCAAATAGCCCCATGTTGGTCGTTCCAAAAAGCCCCACAGTAAACATAACAAAAAATGTAATGCGGTCGGTTCACTACCGATAATATATTAATATGATATGCATAAAACAAAACATCAATAACTAATAACTAGGCTACAAAGCGGAGATATAAAATTTACTGTTCCAAAAAGCCCCAACACACGGGGCTATTTGGAACACCAGTTTTTTTTTTAAATGACCGCACATGAAGCCGAAGCTTCATGGCGGCCAGTGATGATGTCGACTAGGGTGCCTTGGATATTTAATCAAAAAACCAAAACTTTATCTCCGTCCAGTCTGTTACAGTATGAGCGAAAAGTTAAAAAACGTTCCAAATAGCCCCATTATACGGTACGCGCGCCATTCTAGACGTCAAACCAGCATACTGGGCACACCTCGAACCACGTCTTCTGTTGATGAATCCTATCCCCACTTTAATTCCAATAGCCATCATAAAAATACTACTCCAACCCCTACCCCACAGAAAATCATTAAATATAACGATCCCCAATAAATGCCGATAACGAACATAACCACTTCCACACTTTAAGTCCCAAGATAAAACAATTATGTTGCCAACAGATGGAAAAGTCAAACAGCTAAGGCAATAAAATGACACATTAGCTTAGTAATTATAATAATAATAATAATAATAATAGGAAAATCCCACCATCCACCCGGCAAAACCAACTCGGCATTACAAAGCTAAAATCTTCCTACAAAAATACTTACGTAACTAAGTTAAAACTCCACTTTTTAGCTCAAGTAAAACTATACTAAATTTATTCTTTACTTTAAGGTTATCATACGCATTAACCCAAGAAACTACATGCCGTAATGCGAAACTGACTTCAAATTTTTGAATTTATTTCACAGCCTCATTACGAAACTTCCCTCCGGCACCACATACACCGGAGGCTTCACTTTAGCCGTTCTCCGGTGCATGACGCACCTTGCAGGACGAATCATACCTAACACATACGGCATATATAATATAGCAAAAGCAAATAAACAGAAAATACAGAGGGACAAATATGTCGAGAAACATTAATAAAATCCTTACAAGACAAAATTACACAGCGAAAGAAAGAAATTTACACATTTATAGGGGGTGAGAATCCCATTTGAAGGCAAAAGGGGCAAACCACCCGCTGAAATTGCCTTTAAGCCTTACTAAAGCACTTAGAGGAGTTAAGACGAATAAAAGTTTCGAACCTGTCACAAATTTCTAGAGAATTTTAAAAAACGGTCTAAATTAACAAGTTTAAGACGTTGTTTAAAAAGATGAGCATTCATAGCAGTAACTAATAATTACATAAATAAAAATGGACAACATAAACCCCTACCCTACTTGAAGTTACAAAGAGAAATATTTCGTAAAATGATAGAAGTCAGATAAAGTAAAAGAATGACAACATAGCTTAGTAATTACAAAATTTTGCCCGAAGAAAAGAACGACAACATATGGCAACTATGGCAACCACATTTAGCAGCAGCAGCTTCTGATAACATACATTGAAATAAATGCCAAAAATAAATCAATATTTCTAAATTAATATTTATCAAGCTGCATGCGTGCCTATTTTTCCTTAGACTGATCATTGAGTTAACATTAAATTCAAAGCCCAAGTAACCCTGAGGGCTTCACAAATTCCGGAATTCCCAAATTCCGGAAATTTTATAGAAATACTAAATTCCAGAATTCCCAAATTCCGAAATTCTCAGGATATTTAAATTCTAAATTTCCCTAATTCCCAGATGTCTGAGTTCCCAAGGTTGTTCAAATTCCGGAATTTCCGTGTTCCCGAAGGCTGCTTCGAAAAATGGTCATGCCACTGCCCAATACTGTGGTCAGGTCGTCGGGTCACCAGAGATGACAAAGCGCATACACGGTCCCATCTCTGGTGGTGTTAACCGACATTCTTCGCATTGTGGATTCTCTGGAAACAGTCCAAAGTCAGTCATATAAAATTTGTGAAATGCACATTAGCTGGTGAGGGATCAGGTAAACACATTTTCTGATTTATTTATATAATTATTCGTAAATGTTGCAAATGTTTGAAGAGTTTGTGGGTAACATGTGCTGTGTTTTTCTTCTGTTTCTGTTTAGTACCACACGTGTCTGTCTGTTCCACTACATTAACATAATACGACAGGCCTTCATCGGTAATCCTGCTGCTTCGATTTATAGCACCATCAGTTTAATTCTCCAGTTTCTAAGAGCAATATATTCACAATATTATTTATTTTATTAAAGTTCCACCAAAATTTGACACCAAAACCAATTGAAAGGTACTTCGTTGGCTACATAAAATTTTGCCATAAAAGTAACTGCCGAAATTTGAATAAATTATATATATTTAAAAACTAAATCCCATTCTTCTCACTCCGATGTTTTATATCTGTTTCATATGCTGGTACTTCCAACGCTTCTTGCAATTAGCGTAAAAATTACTTCAGAATATGGCAAAGCGACTTCCACTATCCAGCCAAATAACCTACATTTTACCTCAATGGCCGTCAGATCAGAAGCAAGATTGACACTTTACTTCCGTCTCCGCCTCACATCGCTCAAGGTCGCCAGTCCCGAGAAGCCACAAGGTCGCAGTCAACGCCGGTGGCTCGCATTTCACAGAGTTACGCGGTGGGTTCTCTGTGTTACGCTCTGTACTGTGGACCTCGACACGTTCGTCAACCGCGATGGGTTCCCGCAGTCGTAACAAAGGTTTTCGGGACCCGCTCCGTCAACGTAAGGGTACTATCACGTGGTCCGGTGTGGCGCTGTCACATAGAGCAATTTCAAACACGATGGGCAACGCAAGAGGACAGCGAACCGGCGGACGATATCAAACCACCGGATGGGTACTCTACCGCTGTCGCGGTCGATTCCTCGCAATCGCTCAATGAGTATGGGCCAGGGAATTCACGTCGCTCCAATCGCTCCCGAAAGGTTCCTGATCGATGGTGTTATCCAGGGCTTTGAGGCTCCAAAGCTGGTCGGCAGGTGTCAACGTAATGCAAAACACCAATGAAACACGTAACAGTTGATGCATTAATTGAAAACTGACGTAATCTGATGTTACACCACGTTGCATTACGTTCTGATGCAATACATTACGTGGGCGTTCTGATGCAATATTTGCCATATATAAGCTCTGATCATTGCTCAATTGGTGTGGAGTCATATTTGCTTTGTTCAATAAAATCTTGCTTCACGTTTTATTAGTTCACTCCACCACAGTTTCCATGATAGGAACGATAGGGATTCCATTGTCGTTGAATTGAACCTTTGTCCAGACCCATCGTTTGATCCCATCCATATAGGCTTGAATGAGATCTTCTTGAATAGCTAAAGGCACTGGACGCGGTTTGTAAAAAATAGCTGGTGCTGGTGCACACAGATTCCGAGAGGAAATTATCCCTAGCGTCTGTGTCGACCTCAAAGGAAAACGATTTGGTTCCAATCTTGAGTTGTTGCTGGAGCTGAGACACTGTAGATAGGCGTTTGACCATCCACAGATGAACTGAGTTGACAGAATGAACGCATTTTCCTTTCTTTTTTTGGAGGCAAACCGCCTCGTTATGGCCCTTCTTTTTGTGGAAGTGACATGTTGGGTCGTTGAATCGACTGTCCTTTGCTGTGTGATTTGACTTTCCACATCTGCCACAAACGCCTTTGTCAAAGTCCCTTCTTTCCGAATTCGCACCGTTTGACCGAGCCGCTAATTGCTGCCTTTGAGGCGTGGACTGTTTTGACTTTGATCCAGGTTGGACTTTGTTGAATGTATTTGTATTTGATCCACAGACAGTATCTTATGCTTCCTTGGCGACTTCCTCTGTCTCCATTGCAATTTCGATAGCTCGGTTGAAGGTGAGCTCGTCATCCTTGACATTGAAAAGAGCTTTTAGAGCGGCTTCATTCTTAACTCTGTTTCTTTTAGAACACCATATAAACTCTGTTTGTTTTCAAAGCACGCAAAAATCATTCGCTTAATACACACATTATGACCAACGATGCGTTCTACATTATTACGACCTGCGATGACCTACTATTGTTGTTTTTAATATTACGTTCTTTCTCGCACGTCCCACTGTAAATATATTGTTCGAATGTAGTCCAAGCGGTATAATGATAAATTTCGGCCAGCACAATAACGCTTGTTAATTGAGATTTAAAGCGGTGCTCACAGCTCACGCAACTATGAGATGGATTAAGTGCCAATGTCGGTGCCAATAATGCCAATAAGATTTTGGGATTACGCAAGTCTACGTATGATAAACGTAGTCTCAAACATTGATATTAACAATTTAGCAATTCAGCCGTGCATTCAAACCTTGGATATTCGGCCAGAATCTATACTACACTACTCCTCCTTAAGTGTTTTAGCCACACACAAGTAGCTCTGACATCTTGAAACTACGTAGAAAACTGTGTTGCAGTACGCGTGGGTGATGTTGGTACTTCCAGCTGGTAGCCACTACTACACTAAAAGGCGAAGAAACGTGAGCAGCGAAAGATATACAGCGATCAAAGGAGGGTGTTCATTCTCTTATTTACATTTTGTACAGCACTCATTCTTTTCATTGCACTAGACTATGGCACATCACGACAATAAAAGAGATTAGAGGCTAATTAAAAAACACACACACGGCGGTGGAATAGAACACGGTCTTCGGTGCAATAGAACACGGTCCTCCTGCTGAAGCGTCGCCCACTGAACGACTGCTCTAAAATGCAGACATTTAAAAGTGCCCCAATTAACTCATATCTTAAGCTAATATGTAATTAGCTAATTCCCAAACTACACCTTTAGAGGTTTAAAAATATGTTTCTAACAATTTGCTGATGCTGAATATATATGGGTTGGGGTGCATCTATAATACTTTTGACAGAGTTCAAAGACAAACATTCAGATAAGTAACAAACAGACGAAAATCCCTCCTTTCTTATATATATAGATTATGTATTTCACCGGTATTACAAATATGGGAAAAAATATTTTGGCGCGGCAAGGGAGGTGGGTGGCTAGCCACCCAATCCACCCCCTAAATCCGCCCGTGACACGACAGTGTCAATATCATATGTTTTATGCCAATGATTGTGCATTCTAAAGAAGTTTTGCAATTTTTAAAAAACCGGTGCTTAATTTCATTTGATGCTACAACTTTTTATGAAATACGATTTGGTCACTTTCTGAAATAGCTCACATCGACTGTTTGTTTTAATTATTTCGTCCCAGCTGGCATGACAGTTGCTGCACAAATGGAGCAGCATTGAATTAGGAAAAATTTGAGAACAAGGTTTAGAATCAATGGAGATTTATTTATGAAGCCGAGTTAGATTCCACAAACGCATTCCTAAAGAATAGAATAGGCCCATACAAGTCGGAATTTTTCTCTCTTTCCTTTTATATTTCAATTCAATTTTCATTTTATTTCATAGATAGCAAATTAGCGAATAAATTTTTCATTAATATTGAATTATCGTACTAAATAATTTTCTTCGATAGCAGGGATGCTGGATTACGCATCCTTTCAATCGTAGCTACAATTTTTATAATTGCGGCAAAGCAAGTTATTACCATACATGCTCGTAATAGGGTTAGGGTGATTGCCCTACGAAGGTTCGTACCCACCGCCCCCTCCCGAGGAATCTCAAGGGCTCGGGGGCTCTGTGAGCCCTCCCCCGAGAGGCTCGGTTACTTTCCTACCCCGAGGGGCTCGGTTACAACCACTCCTCCCGACAGGCCGTGCAACACCCTCCTTTTGAACACAGAAGGCCCACTGGGGACCCGGTTACCCTCCCGCTTCAACTTCTAACCTCGAGCATGTATGGTTAGTACGCATTGTTTGTTTGGGTGAAAAAACAGCTATAACTGCCTGACTTGACTACGCTCTTCCTGAGCTATCTTGCATGGGCTCTCGATGTAAGCAGGATCACTGCGGCTAAGCTTTTCGTACACAGTTCGGCTCGGTTCGCCTATTGTCATATTAAGCTCGATTCTGAGGCACCAATAATAAAAGTTTATGCTCAATATTAAAAAGGTCAAATACAAACCGCCAAATGAACCATATATAGCCAAGCCGATGAAATCTGCTGTTCTTGGTTTAGGCGCTATACTGTGGTAAAGACCACTTGTTTTGAATATGTTTGTTGTTCTAGAAAAGTGTTTTAATAGCTGACCCCATAGGCCCTCGATCGTCAAATTCTAGATTCAGCACTGCCTACCTCTTTACTGTATATATGCGTTATAGTTGGTACAGAGTCTCGTTTTTCAAGTTCTTGCTCGATACGGCTCTTCGTGTACAAATTCCGGTTCGGCTTTTCAGATAACAAGATAGATCAGCTCTTAGGAACCAAACAACAAAAGTTTGCGACTGCCTTTGTAGCTAGGTCTTTTTAGTGTGCTGTAAAGTGGGCAATCAGTAGTTGTGTGTCTAGAATTAAGGGCAGACCTAAGAGGATCCGTGGGTAGAATCCAAACGGCGTCGTGGAGTGGGATTCTGAGCCTTCGGGGGGGCGACGTCTCGGCAGAATGAGTTCCGTCGCCTTGATGGGTGTGGCGCGTCGGAGGGAGTGGGTTGCGGCGGCTGGGGGCGAGAGGGTGCGGCGTCTCGCAGTGAGGAGGGCTAGGAAGGGAGGGGTTGCGGCGCCTCGGCAATTGGAGGGGGGTTCCTGCGCCTATGGTAGGGTGTGGTGTCCGGAAGGAGGGTACGAAAGGGGTTCCTCGGGATGACTCTACCGTGATATCTTGAATTCTCCACTGTTCAGAAATTTGCTGGACATATATTTATAGGCCGCAAACATACCACGCTGGGCATCATAATGGCAGCGGTCCCGCGGCGAGGCCCAACCATTTTATTGCCGCTTGGCTGAACCCTGTGCCTGCTCTATTCGAGTCTCGTCACCAGCTTAATTTCGTAGTCTGGAATCCTGAATCCTCTACTGTTTAGAAATTTGCTGGATATTTATTATAGGCCGCAAAGAGGTACTTTTATCAAGTTCTTGTCTGGTTCGACTTTTCGTGAACAGTACCCGACTTGACTCGGTTTGGCTGTTCCAACAACAAGCTAGGTTCCAGTCTCAGGCTTAAACAATAAAAGTTTGCGACCCTTTGTAGCTAAGTTTTGATTGTGCGCTGTAAAGTGGGTTGTCATTGGTTGTGCGTCTAGAAGCAAGGGCCTTCCCAGGATGATCCATTGATCGATTTTCAGACGGCGCCTCGGAAAGGGGATTGGGTGCGGAGCCTGCGGGTGAGGGATAAGGCAACGTTTCGGGGGCGCGTGGAAGGTGCGGAGGCTGAGGGGGATGCGGTGCTTCACGGGACAGCATCCCGGGGGGACGGGGCTCGTCGTGAGGAGAGAGATGGGGCGCCTGGAGGAGGGGGTAGGGTGCCACGACTCAAGATGCGGGAAGGTGCGGCGTAATAGGGAGAGGGTGCAGCGTGTCGGGGTGGACAGCGTTCAGCGCTTCGGAGCGGGAGGGCTCAGCGCCCCGGGAGAGGGAGATTACGGCACGTGGGGGAAACAGGGTGTGGCGCCTCGGGGCAAGGGGAGTGGGTGTTTGTCGGTTCGGCCCGGTGGGTGGGTGCGGGATTTCTCCACGAGGAAATCCTCGATCAGCCGAAGCCTGTTTTAAGTTTACCAGGTATTTGTTATAGGTGGTAGACAGCCACGTTTTTTCAGTTCTTGCTCGACTGGACTCTTTGTGTGCAGTATGTATCAGGCTCGACTCGCGTCAACTCTTCCCATAATAAGCTACGATCAGATCTATAAAACTATCAAACTATAATAACTGTAGCAAACTATAAAAGTTTGCGACTCCCTATTAGAGAGAACATAAAAGCTATGTGTTAAGAGAGTATAAAATGTTACGAAATCAACGAACGTATGTTCGCTTATATCTTGTGATATATATTACAGGGAGAATGCTTACATATCACGTTTAGTAAATCCTTGATCCCAGATATGTCAAGCTGTCGCTCGTCAATTTCAATCCAAAGCTTATCATAGAGCATACAATACCGGACACTACTCATTGAGGTTGTTAATTAAAAATTAACCTATCGCATAGCTAACCCTCTCATGCCCACTAGGCCCAAATGGACCCAACGCACATTGCGACTCGTTGTGTTTACTGAGTTTGTCGTATATCGTACGTTTGAACGTGCGTTGTTATTCGCTAACATTGTGAGGTTCCTTACGGAACCGAGCAACAGCTCTCAGATAGCTCAGTGGTTTGTGTACGCAAGTTTCACCCGTGCGTTTCGGGTTCGATCCCTGGCGCAGGCTTGAGTTTGTCAAACATTGCACGATACACTAATTAATTCGGGCATGAAAGGGTTAAATATCCCCTAGAATGGAATGAACTAATGAACCCTGAATGTAACATCTGTATGTCATCACTTTTTTACTGTATAACTGATTTTGAAAAAGGTAGGAGGTTCATTATAAGTTGCACGCGATAAGGTCCCCCTTTCGGATTGAAGGATGTAGCAATACACATTGTGTTGTACCATATATATCGCACAAATCTATAAATATGCATTTTACGTACATATATTTGCTGTTGTTGTACTCATTCGTTTTATTGTTATCACATATTCTTTTGTATTTAACGCGTTGCCGGTAAGCGTTATTTCGGGCGAATTCAGAAGCACATCAGGTCATGTTTTCGAAACCAACAGGAGAGGCTAAAACGGTCAAATTGGAAGTGGCAAGAAACGTCGCTTCCTGGTATCGTGATTCGCGGGGACATAGCAGCTCTTTTGGATAACCGACTGTACAGTTGTGACCGCAGTTTTCAGCTCGTTCCCAGAAACGTGATCCTATTTGTAGTCTCTTCTTCGTTGACTCACCGTACGGAATGAGCTTTCTGCCACGTGAATGTGCACTGTAATTGTCTTGCAAGATTTATCAGTATTGTGCACAAAGCTTCTTAATACTCTCGTTGTTGCTACAACGTAAATACTTTCAAATAAACCTAGAAAATTGTCGAGTGTCCTGTGTTAGTTTCTCTGGCAGCAGTATATGATATTTGTTTAACCGTCCGGACTAGACGCTATGGCCTGGTGATAATGTATCGCTAATGCTAACGCTCAGTACTGTTACTAATATATTCGTATATGCGAGAAGACCGCCTAATGCGGCGTTTACGTTATAAAAGACCCCAATGTGAAAGTTTTGTCCCCCAATGGTCTAGACGATACCATCTATTGGTATAGGGTATATACCTACACTATATAATGCAATAGATGGTGTATGAGACACCATCAACGTAGCTATAGTGTAATAATCTACCTATTGTTTTTTACTGACGGTGTCAAGGACACCATACACAAACCCATTATATATTGCGTGTAAATAACAGCATTGTGTAGCTAAAACCATATAAATTTTATGGTGTAGTCAACACCATACTATTATCGACACTACACTACCTATGTATACTGTAACAGCTCGAGTTTTACGCGGGACCTTAAACCTTCAAAATCAGGCCATAAAGGCCTCAAAAGGCAATGAATAAAGGGCGATCGGATACCGGAGGAGCGTGGTCCGTACTATAACTTGTGCATTATCGTTTCGTTGTTATAAAATAAACTCCATGTCATCATTGTATTGTGTTAATACGGTCACGCTCCACCAGCCCGAGGTGCGCGGGGTGATTATGCACCAAAATTGAATCAAAATCTCATAGTTAGAGTATCCGATCGATCCCAGGTGATTATGGTTTTAAAAATAATAAAACGTTTGTGCACTTTATTGGTGTTGTAGTGCTGTACGGATGCGTAGTCGAATCGGCCGGGGACAAGGGGGAAGACTGCACGTTTCTATCACCAATCGACTCAACAGTTTTATTGATTAGGTGCCCCAGGGGGTCGATTCCGGTGCGCATCCGTGAACAATAACGTGTCTGTAGTTGTTGCGCGATAATATAATGTCTGCAGTATATGTGTCCGGGTGTCAGGATGGGACGGGGCGTCGTACAAAATCCCCTGCGACAAAACAAATTTTGG
Source organism: Trileptium ribeirensis (assembly GCA_030248225.1). Taxonomy (NCBI): domain Eukaryota; kingdom Metazoa; phylum Nematoda; class Enoplea; order Enoplida; family Thoracostomopsidae; genus Trileptium; species Trileptium ribeirensis. The sequence continues at coordinate 874 of JASANE010000042.1, read as the reverse complement.
GCTTTTTACCATAGTCTGGGGCTCGCGAGCTTATCCTGACACGCCGGCGAAAAAGGACATGTATTTTGTATGGCACGGGACAAAGTGAATGCATGAAGCAAGAGATAAGGCTGACCCAAAGCGACAAAAGTTTCATTTTTCAAAGGGTATAAGTAAATTGAAACTTTTGGGTTTTTACAGAGTTCCAACAGAAAGGGGGACATTAAACTATCATCAGGACCCCATAAGGATTCAAAACTTATCCGGGTCAATTCAATCCCAACCCGTAAGTACTTATGGATCCCCAATCCAGCGTTTAAACTCTCGCACTTTAGGGCCCTAAATCACTACGTCTGAAACCAAAACTCCCCGATTTTTCAAGCCCTGTACCTTAACCGGGCCCTATACTAACCATTTCACTGAAACCGGGGGCCGCCCGCCCCAACGGATCTTCACGGGATCCTCACAGCTCCGTTGGGACCCAAAATTTTATCATTCTGTACTGATAAATCGGCCTCCAACGGGCCTCCTAGGGGAATTACATTAAAACTAATGGTCTCTTAAGTAGGCGACCAGTCAGGGCATGGATATGATCCCGCCCCCGGCCGCCTACTCCTTTCCGTTTCTGAAATATAATCAAAATTAACAAAAAACTTTAAGTCATTAGAAGCGCCGAAGCGCTGATATATTTCATCGTTTTTAAAACCTTCCGCCGACCAGCGCGAGGTTTAGGTTGTTTTTGGGGTTCTCTGGCAAGCTTCGGCCACTACACGTTATATTTGGTTAGTGCTGGCGGCGTCTTTTCTTATGGCCGTATTGTTTGACCAACGTACACCAAAACAAAATGTGTTATCGTCTGTCGTGGCGCTACTGTCGGGTCTGCCGATGTATAGAT
>JASANE010000041.1:0-32489 GCA_030248225.1 Trileptium ribeirensis | reverse complement strand
GAGCGAAGTTCGGATAGCGTATGAGATACACCGGCATGTTGTAGCCACTGTTGAATGACAAGACTCGTGAACGGGTGGTCCTTTGGTAGAAGTATCGGATACTTCGCCGAGTATGGTAGCTCGGAATACAGCAATCGCCCACCACATCTCCACACGCCTTGGTCGTCTTTGAACAGATCCAACTGACGGCGTAGAGCAGAGAAATCGTTCCGCGATGTCATTAATGACTGAACGTGGAACACCCACATCAGTCGTGATTGTGATAGCTCGTTTGCCAGCAGAAACATAGAAGAGTTCGATTTGTTTCCAATACGAGACCGAGACTTCGTGTTGTTGATGAATCGTGCGGCCCAAGCCGTCACACACAAGAGACGCGACAAAGATGAGTAGTCACTTGAAGAAATGTCAAACGGTGGACTTGAGACAATAGTTGTTTTAATTGTAAACAAAGTCTGAGATTCAATAGATGCTTCCAGCGATACGTCTTTGTGTAGAATATCCGGTGGCCATGTCGCGACTTCGTTCAGTAAATATGGAGGTCCATTCCACCATAAGCTTAAGTGCTTAAGTTCTGCTACACTGACACCTCGAGAAGGCAAATCGGCCGGATTTAGATTAGTTTGCACGTAACGGAAGCAGTAATCGTGTTTTACAATTTGTTTTACGCGGTTAGCGATGAATGTGCTAAGTTAAGCAACCAAGTACCTTCGTTGATTTGAGCCAGTGCAATACACATTTCGAGTCAGTCCAGACAAATACTTGAACACGAGGCAAGGACAACTCCCGTTTAACGAAGTCCACAATGCGTACCCCGATAACCACAGCAAGTAGTTCTAATCGAGACAAAGAAATTGGTTTGGTCAGAGCCAATGGAGTCTTAGCGAAGAGTAGTTGAACTTGAGTGTTGTTGCAAACGTACACTGCCTTTGAAGATGGGTCGCAAAAGCAGTGAGTCGTAATATTGTCTTGCAAGTTCATGCCGAGAAAACGAGGATACCGGATGCTAGAGATCTCGTTTGCGTCGCTTGCCAGATCTTGCCATTTATCCAACACCGACTGAGGCACCGTGTCATCCCACTGCAGCTTGAGTTTCCACACTTCTTGAATGAGCAGCTTCATCCGAACAACAATTGGAGAAACCATTCCACATGGGTCGAAAATTCTTGATGCTTGTTGAATAAGTTGGCGTTTTGCTTTAACATTTATCGATTGAATGGTCACGGCGACACATGACATCTCATCGGAGCTAGTGTCCCATTGTAGCCCCAACACTTTTGCGTTAGCCGCGGTTCCTTGGTCACCTTTGGCGAATTGATTGCGAACAGACGCGTCATTGCAGTGCCATTCTCGAATGTTCATTGATATCTCGTGGAACAGCCCTTTCGCTTCAACGTAGAACCTTCCAGCACTTTGTGAATCGGCTTCGCCACAAATGACGTTGTCGACGTACAAACTTGATGCGATCGCTATAGACGTCGGAGTTTTTCTCTGGACTAAATGATGTTTGATAGTAGCGGCGAGTAGAAAAGGGCTTGATATAACACCGAACGGGACTCTCGCGAAACGAAGAATTCGAAGATTGCTCGGAGTGACGGGACCTTTGGGATCGTGCAGCCAGAGAAAATGGGTGACATCCCTGTCAACGGGATCGAGTCCAACTTGAAGAAAGGCCTTTTCAATATCACAAGTTAGAGCAACGGGCTTCACCCGGAATCGAAGAAGCAAACCAGCAATATCGGACAGGAACACTGGACCTCTGAGAAGGCAGTCGTTGAGACTTGGGCACTCCTTTTGAGCCTTAGATGACGCGTCGTAGACGATTCGCATCTTGGTTGTAGCATGATTCGCTCTTATCACACAGTGATGAGGCAAGTAGTGAATTTTGTTGTCAGCTTGGAGTGGTGATTGAGAAAGTTTCTCAACAACACTGTTTAAACTGCGGTTACTTGATTGAGGAATATCCTCAACAACACCTTTAGCCAACTGACTTTGAATAGTTTGATCGTACGCTTGAATGGTCTCGTCGTTTGACTGGATTCTTCGCATGAGACCTTTCAGTCGTGACAATGCCAAAGTGTAGTTGATTGGTAGATCAGGACTTGTGTTTCTCCAAGGCCATCGAACTTGATACCGACCGTCCACCATCTTGACAGAATTGTTGAACTGTTCGGCGGCGTAGTCATCGTCGTTGCGCCGGACGTCGTCTCGTATACCGATATCCTCAAGTGACCAGAACTGCTCGAGCTTGGTCGGTTCTGCAAGAGAGTTGGATACATGCAGCGAATGGAGAAATGCTTCTTGACAATTCGCTGATTGTTTGACGTCAGAAACTTTTCCAGCTGTGATGTAACCAAATTGAGAGCCCAGAAGTACCAAGCTGCCATCGAGATGAATCTGCTCTTTCGTAATCACGTCGAAGTAGAAGTCGCCTCCGATCAGGATGTCGACAGGAAGAAATTCCGGCTTATCTGTGATTGGATCAGCCAACTGTACTTGTTTCAGAAGTGGAAATCTTGTAGTATCTACCGGAGGTTTAAGTAGCGGACATGAAATATGTTTGGTAACGAGAGCAGATATTTCGACATTAGCCCTACCCAACGCAGGAAGCTTGAGCGCGACGCATGGATACGACTTCTTTTGACGTATAGTGTCTTCAAATCGAGCATTAAAAACTACTGCGTCGTGTTGTTTCTTCAAACCAAGCTTCGAAGCGAGAGCGGATGTCACGAAGCTGCATGAACTTCCGCCGTCGAGACATAAGCGGACGTTGATTGGCTGTGAATATTTGTCTGTAATAACTACAGTTGCCGTTTGCATGTAGACGCTGGCACTATTATCAGCAGAATTGGTGATGAGGTTCTGGACGGAAGCTGCTTCCTGTGTTTGCGTCGGTTCGCTGATGTTCACGTCGGTTGAGGATTGCGCGATGAATGACCCACCTTGACCACGCGGCTTGTTGTTGTTACCTCGTTTTGCGCACGGAGCACTGTGATGAGTTGTATCGTGGCAGTGAAAGCATTTAGATGATTTCGTACAGTCGCGCATGGTATGTTTGGTGGACAGACACTTGAAGCAGCGCTTGCCTAATTTTACTTTCGATCGACGTTCTTCGAAGCTGGATACCTTTTGACACACGTCAGAATAATGCTTGCCATTACAAAAGATGCAACGGATACCACCTTCGTTGACTTTACCGTTTTGCATAAGTGTGCTAGTTGACGGAGCACGATTTGTTGACTGCTTGTTAGAGAACTGTTTACCCGGTCCTGAGTTCTTCTGTTGTTGACCTAGTGATGATGCGGACTTGCGCTCGCCCATTGACCATTCACCCATTCGTCGGGCGGTGATCTCTTCTTTGAGGAGCGTTCTTAGGCGTGACAGTTTCCATGGCTGAGAGCCATTTTTTCGATGAAGCTCGACGCGCACGGACCATGGCATCTTTGTAAGTATGATCGGCGTGAAAACACGCCCGAACATGGACTCTTCTAAGCCCAACGCGACTAGACTGCATATATGCTTTTCGCAAGTATACGTCGTTTGTAGGGACGAAATGTCGGAACCGGCCCACGGGATACTTAGAAGCTGCTCGAAATGAGCAAAAATTGCAAATTCTGGATTGCGTACCGTTCTTTCAACGCGTCGACAACTGTGTCATAGTTGGCGCTTACGAGGCGGAAACCGTTCACTAAATTTCCAGCATCCCCTTGTAAACAATTTTTGAGATACTTAAATTTATTTTTGAAATTTCACTGCTGTGAACTGTGGAATCAAAAGAATCCCAAAATTCTTGCCACCGGATTGGATTTCCGTTAAACGTGGGCAAGTCTAATTTTGGTAACCTAACAGATTGAGATGAAACAGATGCTCGTTCAGCAATTGCCTCCAGGGGAGCTACGTTTGTCTGTTGGAGTTTATTGAACAACAATGCAATTTTTGATTGACATTCGTAGATAAGTGTTTGAATTTCGAGACATTTTTCTGCCTCTGCCGCGAATTCAGTTTCGTCGATTGTAGAACAGATAATTGCATTTAGAGATTCAATGTGTTCATTGAATTTTTGTAAAGAATCACTCTTAATTGTTAAATCGTGAATTTCAGGCAACGATGAATCCTTGTTTTGCCAAAATTGTTCAATCAGCTTGACAAGTTTCTTGACATTTGTCCTATAGCCCTCCCGAGACTGCTTTTGGTATGCAATGTTAACTGACATGATTGCCGAAACGAGTCACAAAAAAGTCACATAAATTTTACAGATCACAATCAGAATCAGGAATTACCCTGATCTACACTGATTACAACTTGAAATTATCCCTTACCAGCAGATCAGGACCAGATGGTGAATTGAATAGCACACACCAGCAACCCAGCGGAATCCAAATACTCTGATGACAGTAAACAGGTAGTGTGTCAATTTCGAGACAAATTAATTACCTCTTGCGTTGAGATGTACAATTTAAGTTGATTGAGACAAAGGAATTACCCTTTGCTCAGCAAAACAATTTTTGTTGAAATAGCAATGATAAAACAAACAACAGACGCATGTTTGAGAGAAAAAGGCTTGCGGCACCATGACAAAAACGATTAGCATTTACTCAACATAACAAATCTTAACGAACAATGATCATGAAAAAGAATTTGGGAAACTATATATTTGTAAAGTCATTTGCATAAATCAATCATAAATCAGTAGCTATTCGCGACATATAATAAGTGAATTGGTGACCAACCCGTGGATTTTAATAATTTATAGGGTTTTGGGGCGGGTTAGGACCGGGATGCCCCAGGTAGCCCCCTAATAATACGCTCATAGACCATGCTCGAAAGTGGAGGCTGGCCTTTAGGTTAATATTAGAAAATTAAAAAATAGAGTGAAAATAAGTGTAGAAAAGTACTAACCCCAACACTTTAGATAGTTATGCTGCAAACACGTATAAGGAATGTTTATTACAAATCAAGGTGAAATATTAAGGCACGCAACTATTTAGGCGCCCGCAAATTACACGCTGCACTATTCTTTAGTATCCGTAATTATATATTACGTTAATGCTCCACCGGTATACTTGTACAGATCTACATTTTATTTCAACTCGGCCACTTGTTTAGCTTTTACTCGACTATCCGCATTCTTATTAGTTTGTGGGTTTGGCTATGTTTGTGCGTTAACGTCGAATACCCAAAACAAAACTCAAATAGTAGAGCACCACATATAGCAATATACAGCTTTGTTCTTTGAACGAAATGAGCCCAAGCGCGGTTGAATCGATCAAGTCGTTGAGGAAATATAGCTAATTTGGTGTTTGCGGGGTGCCAAGGGCCCATTTACAACCCATCTTAACCGTACACTGGTCGACAGGGGAGGTCAATAGCAACGCAGCGTAAATAGCTATATAGAGCTTTGCTTTGAAACAAAATGAGCCCAACATTTTTCGAATCGCTCCAGTGGTTGAGGAGATTTGACCAATTTGGTGTTTTATGGGGTCCCTAGGGTCCATTTTAAATCTATTTTAAACCAAGCCTGGAGCGTAGGTGACCTTGGCAACGACAACATCTACAGAGCTGTATAGAGCTAAACTTCCTGCACAAAATGAGCCCAAATACTGCCAGATCACGCCGGTTGTTGTCGAGATATGACTCATAACCTATTTTGGTGGCATCCCTAGGGACCAAACCTGGGCTCTTTCTGACCCCCTTTTGAGTGGGAAGGTGCTGGCATCGGTTTTTGCGTCTAACTAAAGGGTCGAAATAGAGGTTTCAAGCTTTCGAATGAGGTATCGCACGACCTGATCTGCTTAGCAGAAGTTGAGTTATGCATGTCACACGAAGAAACCCACAAACAGACGCTGTCAAATTTCACACTCCTGGCTAGTAAGAATTCTTTGCATCGCTTGTTTCGCTCACTCACTCACTCACTCAGAATTCAATTATTAGTTAGTTATAACTTATAGATCAGCCTTAAGTCTCGAGTGTGGAAAGCCCAAGAGAGAAGTATCAGGTGGCTCCCTGGTTAGTACTGCGACCGGTCGGGGGCAATTCCACAGGAAGTACTATTCTTGAGAAGACCGGGTGAGTAAGGGGTGTGGACTCGTATAATCACTTTATGAAACATGATGTTTTTCCAGTATTTTGGGTCCACTGCTTTCCCCTGTTTACCCTAGTTCTTGACCCCAGCGTAGCCTTGTGGAAACGTTTTATATACAGTCGTATAGGGCTTTAATTGTTCAACAAAATTAAGCGGCTCGGCTAAAATATGTGCACCATTGTTGATGCCAAGGACTTTTTGTCGAAGACCATTTTGACTGTTTTGTCGTATCCTGATACCTTCAATCCACTTTATTTGGGAAATAATAAATTAAAGCCTTTTTCACCCCTCTAAAAGGTACAAACAGAAATTCCAAACTTTCGTTTGAGCTATCACTCGGGATGATTGAAGCCACCAAATATTGTGTTATGGATGCAGAAAAAACCTCAAAATGATCTCCAATATGTTTAGTGACGATTTGCATTTCAGCAGCACAATAACTTTACGCTTAGTTTATTTCAGGTACATGTATACATCAACTACCTTGTTATATGTGTAAACATTCGTGGTGTTATGGTCACAAGTACTGCTGGTCAGCCTCACAAAACTAGACGATTAGTCGTCGGTTTATTTGTATTGCTGTTTGTTGATTTTCTTTGGGTTGGCTCGTCGGAACTTACCAAGGTAAAATTAACACTGTTGAATGCAAATAGATCGTTTATATATTTAACAACATTGTTGAAACGGAGCTGGCGACGTGAGCAGAGTTTTCCTTGAGGGCGCTAAGGGGAAAATCATGAACACTTATTTTTGTCTGTTTCTGTCACTCATAACTCATCTTTGGATGGTTGATTTTCGGTAAATTTTTTTATTGTATAGCAAAAGTGACGAGTCCTTTAGTTGTGTCCTTTAGTTGAACACGAACAGCTCCGACCTCATATTCGGAGTCAAAATGACAAAACAGGTTTTTAAGAATTCTTTAGCACATCAGGCTACACAAGTACCAGCGTTTCGCAGCCTATGTCTCGCGACACAGGCTTCACATCAAAAATGAAGACCACAACGTCAGCTACACAACTTTTCTGACCACAACTTGTTTATGGTACTACTCCTTGGGCAGATGTGGAGCCCAATATGGTTCGCCGACCCTTTCCAGAACTACTGATTTTTCAATTTTCGGCATCTGATTGCGTGTTTTACGTTACAATGAGTGCGTATTATTTTATTTATTATAATTAGTGCGTAGTATTTTTCATGTGGTTTAAAGAGTTTTACGGTCGACGAAGCCGATTTCCACAATGTAGTGAGTTTTCATTTGTATGAATATGTATATATTGTCTGTATGGCATCATGAATGCTCTATATAGCATGGAATAACCGGAACCGTCCATTTAAACCGCATCCGCAACCGGAACCTGGTCTTCGAAACTTCATATTGTAAAACAGATGAAGGAAGAAATGAAGGTACAGTGGATTTAAAATGTACTAAAATAACGTTACGTTAAACTTAATGTATTGCGATGGCATTATTGCCTTTCTGAAACTATAAAGAGACTGAGGAAGCTAATAATGTTTATTTATCGACCAATGTGTCGGTTTTTGGACACCCTGAACAAAAAATGCCTTCCACTATACACCCTTGCGTATACTGCGTCAAATTAAATGTGCTTAAAACGTATGGAGCGTAGAATAAACACTTTTGATCTATTTCCAGTTACCTCCCTTTACTACATATGCCTGCCTATTTTGGCTTCAGTTTGCCACAAACCATCGTCACGCCACCCGTAGGTCGTTTCCAACCGCTAATTTGACAGAACAGAACACGATGAGGTATATATTCTATTTGGCGGCATTCTCGCCACGTGACCAAACCATGTGAGTCGTCTTTTCTTCATGTATTGACTAACGGTTTCTGAGACGCCAAAGCGTGCACGAACTTCTGAATTCGTAACTCCGTCCAGATAGGATATACCAAGGATAGTTCGCATGCATCGGTGTTCAAATGCTTCAAGTCGTCGCTCCGTTTCCTTCAAAACTGGCCATGCTTCGCAGGAATATACTAGTACAGGTCTAACACTTGCCATATATACTCACCTCTTCGTCTTCATGGTTACTGATCGCTTGTTCCACGACTTAGCGAACGCATTGCAGCAGTCGCCTTTGCTATGCGAGCTGACACATCCACCACCGACATCCCCATGGCATCGACTTCGTTCCCTAAGTATTTGAAGCTGTTCACCTGTTCCAGCAACGCGCCATCCAACGTAACCATGACATCGCCGTCTCCAGCACAACGCGTCACTTTAGTCTTCTTGGCACTTATAACAAGACCAACTTTGGCCGCATTCTCAACAATTCTATCAAGCATGCTTTGCAAGGCGGTAGCAGATTCAGCTAACAAAGCGATATCGTCTGCGAACGTTAGATCCTGCATTCTGGTACCGTCTCCAATGTCAATTCCATCCATATCACTAATGGACGAGTTTAGCACATACGTAGTCAATAATGAAGTTGAACAAGATCGGTGAGGCTATAGCACCTTGTCGAACGCCGGTGGAAACTTCAAATGGTTGACTGAACTTGTTGCCAACTCTGACAGCACATAGTGTTTTGCTGTATATGGCCTCCAGTACACTGACTATCTTAGATGGCACGCCACTTTTTCTCATTATTAGCCACATTGATCGCCTGTCGACTGAGTCGAAAGCAGCCGTAAAATCAACAAAGCAAACAACGAATCGTCCTCTATATTCTTGCCGCCGTTCAATAACCTGCGGTAGACTGAATATCTGGTCAATACAGCCACGACCTTGCCGAAAACCGGCTTAAGATTCGCGCGTTGAGATTTCTCGGAACGGTTTGACCCTTTCGATTAGCACCATTTCAAGGACTTTTAAAGCTAAATCGAGCAAACTAATTCCCCCATAGTTTGCATAGTCACCAACGTCGCCTTTTTTACAGAGCGGCACAAGTATGGCCGTATCCCATCCTGTTGGTATTTTCTCTTCGGCCCAGCACTGTTGGATGACATCGGCAAGAGCTCGTATACCAGCTTCACCACAGCATTTCTAACACTCAGGAGAGATTCCATCTTCACCTGCTGCCTTATTTGGCTTTAGTTTTTCACAGCTTCCTTGACTTCATTTAAAGTTGGAGCACTAGCGTTCATGTCAAAATCTTATCCAAGTTGATCAAGATCTGCATTTGACAACGGATTTGCGGGATTTGGGCGGTTCAGCAGACTGTTGAAGTGATCAGACCAACGTCGTAATTTCGACTCTACGTCCGGTAGCTGTTCACCATATGTGCCCCGAACATTTTCGGGGTTTCCACCAGTAGTTTTCTTGCCGCACTTAAGCAGGTGGAAGAGTTTCCGTAGATCACCAGCGGCATTTGCTTGTTCCATCTGGAGGGCTGGTTATTCCAATGTTGTTCTAGGTCCCTCTTCAAGGCAGATTTTATTTCTCTTGACAATGAACGGGATCCACATCTTCTTTCTATGAGTTCAAGTGTATCGTTTGTGATCCAGGGAGTTTTTTTATTGAGGTTTTACCCAATATGGCAGCCGACGCCTCTATGACTGCAGTTTTTACACGCTCCCACTTCACATTAAGTTGGCTAACTTCTACTGCATCACCTTCCAGCTGTCTTTCAACCATCTCAGTGAACGCTTCTTTCTGGTGTTGTATCTTCAGTCTATCAGCGTTAAAACGGTTGCAACATGCGGTCTTCTTCTGCGTTGAAAATCTAAGACGCATGATTGCGCAGAGCATAGCATGATCACTGCTCCATTTAGTTCCCCAGTACGACCTTGCACTTCTTACTGGACTACGCCAACGCGTACGGACTATTATGTAATCAATTTGGTTGAATATATTACCACCAGGACTCTGCCATGTTGCTAGGTGCCTCTTTTTGTGACGAAAGTTCGTATTTGCAGCAAACAAACGGTTTTGCTGTAATAGTGAAAACAGTCGGTCACCGTTTGAGTTCCGTGTCCCAAGACCGTACCTACCAATGCGAAATCGTTCACCAGATTTTGGTTGACCTAGCTTTGCGTTGAAATCACCAGCGAGAACAAGAAAGTAGGACTTTGGAATTGCCTTTAGTTCGTCGTCAACATCGTTGTAAAAACTGTCTTTATCCGCTTCCGTACCATTCTCAGTGGGTGCATACGCTGAAACTACAGTGATTGGGAACGCTTTGATTCAATCGTTATTGACATTAATCTCGAGGATATGCGCTTAAAGCCAGATACTGTTTCTCTAATGTTGTACGCTACAGCAATGCCGACACCGTGATGACCAGAACCATCGTTGGGCCCCGACCAAAACAGTTTGTAATCACCAGCACCAGTATTATTGTTAGCTTCAAATTCATAAAACTGACACTTCCAGGAACCTGCACGCCTTGCGGTAGTCAACGTAGTATTTGCGCATGGGATATGCCACCAGTATCCACAACTTCTGCACAGAACGGAATTTTTATTAGCGTTTTTGCTGCACTTTGGGCAAGGCCATTTACACGGAGGGAGAGAGTTACAGAACCTTTCAAACTGTGGATGCACCTTCTTTGCAGAGTTCATAAACGTAGCACCAGAGCCCGGAATTTGGACTTCAGAAAAACACGCAATATCTATTCCCCGATTCATTCGATTACTACATATACGTTTGTTCTGCTCTTTTCTATTCTCTAAGTTACGTAGGAAACTTAAAATTATTGGTTTACATGGTTCCAAGAGAAAATAATAGAAGGTAATTTTCTGACCAGCGGTCAGAGACAATGTTTACCCTAGAGTTAGGCAAACAATGCACGTCAGTTAGGTGATAATGATGATAACTTTCTAATCAGAATACTGTAAATGAGACAAATTGTGATGCTGCTCGCAAAGTTTCAATGAATACAGTTCGTTGCCAAGAAATCAGTGGCTGCGTTGCAGATAACGTTGCTTTACTTCAATGTAAACTGATTTGCAAAGTTTCCAAGCGCATTGGCGGGTGCCTGACGCAATTTATGTTAGCCAAGCTTAGGCTAAGTACTACATAATCCATACTCTGTTACAGAGTTGCACCGATATAATTCGAACATACCCTGCAGACTTCTGAATGTGTAAAATACCTGCTACAGACATCGACTTGGCTTTGTTTTAGCAAACTCCTGCAAGTTAAGATAAACAATCTTACTGAAGTTATGGCCCTAATTACGTTTAGCACGGCAAATTGTTGAGTAATATTTTTTCGTTTGATTGTTTTGGAACTTGATCATTGTTTAATTACATATGTTTGGGCCACAGATGAAGCAAAAATGTGGAAAAATTCAAACAAAATTTTTAAACCGGAATTTCGGTCCCGGTATGGTTTTTGCCCTTCGCCGGAACACGATTTTTGCCGGAACCGGAATTACGGTTACTACCTGCTATATATAGGTTTGGGCTCTCCTTTCGCTGAAAATTTTACCAGGGGTCATGAACCTGCGGCACCTATTCTGAACCAGGAGGAACCGAAAAATGCCAGAACCCCCTCACCCTCCCAATTTGGAGAGCCCATTAGGTTTTATGCTAGGCTGAATACGATGGTTTGATTATCTAGAGTCCAGCACGGGTATCTTCTGCTCTTTCAGCCGTTTTCACTGGGGTTAAGTTCAATGAACCCGATATCCAGAATATAGTCGATCTTGAGTGGTTTGGTACATGACATCAAAAATAGTCTTTATAGAGGTTTTTTGTTATGCTGGATACAGTGTTTTATTTATGAAGAGTTCAGTGTTAATATTTCATGTGTTTTATTGGTTTCATTGTGTTTATTCTCAATGACCACGATTTCAAGAATATGTTCTCTTCACATTTGGTTACATAAATTGTGTAGAAGTCCTCAAGAATTATCTATATAGGTTTTCAGGTAGGCTGAATACCATAATTTGATTATCTAGAGAACAGCGCAAATGCTTGACGCGTTGTCAGTTTTTTCGATGAGTTTAGGGTTTGCGAAATTTTAGGATTTTCAATGTGTTCAGGGTTCAAGAAGTCTTAGGTGGTATATACATCAAACACATCCTGTGACGTGTAATTTAACAAAATGATAAAAATGAAACCACGCTCGTTCCGTCTTATCCTCGTTCGCGATGTACTAGTTTTTTAGTGATGGGCAAGATCCGGATACGATTTTGGTATCAGGATATTATCCGCGGTGTCGCGAGAATCCGGATGTCCTAACGTTGCATTTCGTGACCAGGTGAAAAATTTGGTAGAGAACGACAAAACCTTGATTCGAGAATGCTGCAATAACATTGTTTACAAACATTTTTTCATGTGACCGTGTGGAAAGACGTGTCTATCCTTATATATATCAATTTTGTTTCAAGGCGCTCAATTTTGCTGCATTCGCATTAGGCTAATCAGACGAAGACTTCATTTGACCGGGTTTTTTAAGGGATGGCGTTGACCCCTCATTGGCTCCGCGTGACCCGTAAGAGACACCATCCTCTCCTCCACTGGCGGCTAAAATTTTCATTTTTGACCACCACAAATTTTGCTTCACCACATTATTTTCAATTTTCCTCAATTTGTTGCAAAAAGTTTGCCTATCAAAAACTACAGTTTTAGTTAAAATTTTGGACGATTTCCCCCAATTTTTGTTAAAATTTTGAAAATTTTCGTTAACATTTTGATATTTACAAAAGTCATGGTCTTGGCTCCTAGTTACGATCTGCCCCTTGTAAGGGTCAGACCTGACCTCTGGGTGTCGTACCCTTGGTCTTACAGTCCTAAAAATCCCGGGAGTCTCGGATTACTAATTAGTTGGAAACCAAAAATACGTCATTTTCAAAATTGTATAGATTGTGAGTTTTTCGGGTGCCCTTCAGCGTTATGGCTGTCATCACATGGTGGCGGGTGGGTATTTGGTAGGAAGGAACCACCTAGCGTTGTGAATATTTACATCTAGATGCCAGTTCGATGTTAAAGTAAGCTGCGAGTTCGTAATTAAAGAAAGTAAGGAGGCATCAGTACATTTTTCTGTGAACCAGCGGTAGGGTTACCTCTTCGCAAGGGTTGCTTGAGTATTCTAGGGCAGTGTGAAAGTAGTCAGGCTTAGAAAATTTGTGAATTTTTGATTTGATTCGAGCTATATCAGAAAACCAGTCGAAATTTGGTATTTTTCGTACTTACGCTGTTTTGAAAATCATAGATTTTAGCCTTTTTAAGTTTTAGTTGAGTTTTGAATTATCCATATGTCTTAAATCGACCTTTAGTATTGCCGGTTGTGATATAGGGTGCAGGTAAACTACTTTACGAATGGTACAACTTAATATTGGGTGATCAGGTGCCATCCTGTCAGTTAACCTTTAATTCGTATGTATCAGGCTAGCTACCGACCTCGTACGCAACTTTTGCTAGTTTTACGCAATATACAAAGCAAATCTATTCTAAATAAACCACTAGAGCGTAAGAGGATATTTTAGCCATATAGGTTTCTCCATATTTGGCGTTGTGTCCAGTATCCGGCCGGATAATCAGAATCGGATAATTGACATCTCGTCCAATTGTGTATTCGGTGGAACCGTAATTTCAACGTACTGTGAATAGTTTTGAAACTGTAATGCCAAGTACTTCAGGGAGGTATGCAGCACAATAAATGAGATGTAATCGTATACGGAAACGACTCTTGCTCGAAGTGGTACACATATTGCTGAATTTGAAAATGTTTGTAATAATATGAAAACTGCAGTTCCTGAAAAGCGAATGTGTTGAAATACTGGAATTCATCTGCGTATTGTATATGAGTATCATCAAAAATTGTAATTTCAGTTTATCTACAAGAGAGAAAGTTTCGAGCGCCCGTTCTTTTCAACATATTTCAAAACATGTTTGTTCATCGTGTATTTACTTGGATTTTTGTTTCATCGATCATGGCGAGAACAGTGTGTTAATCCACCTTTGGTTAGTAATTAATGTATTTACTGTTTTAGGTTTATGTGCATAATCATCAGAACGTAGTGAAACGTAGTGGAGATTGTGTTGCAGAGATGAAATCTTTTAAATTCCGTGTGTGTGTGATCGGCCATAACTCGAGAACGCCTTAACCGATTTTCACGATCTTGGCTCATTCGAACCGGCATAGTCGATTTACCGTGTACATCCCCGAGCGTTTTTTGATTTGGGGTCTGGTTCCGGGGTCAGGGGACAAAATGTGGGGTTTTTGGCTCCATTTTACACCATTTTTAGTACCCTTCACGGAAGCAATGCTATTTTTATCTTAACATTCTAATTTCTTTCTCTGGATGATTTTATTTCATAGTAAAATGCTAAATGCCGATGCCTCTTTTTTTTGTTTTTCGATTAAGGCTCCGGTTTTGGAGTTATGGGGTTTGAGGTAAGGCACCCTCATGGTTCCTCGTTTCAAAATTAGAAAATTTGTTCTGACGTCCTTCGCGGTTGAAAAGTTTCATTTGGGGGTTTTCGGGCATGGGAAACTCATTGCCGGTGCTGGTTTTGCTCTGCGACCCATGGTTCCATGGGTACGGGGGTATGACGCCCCATGGTTGGGGGTCAGAGGTCAAAATGAGGGTTTTTAGTACCCTTCACGGAAGCAAGGTTATTTTTATCTTAACATTCGAATTTCTTTCTCTGGTTGGTTTTATTTCATAGTAAAATGATAAATGCCGATGCCTCTTTTTTGTTTTTCGATTAAGGCTCCGGTTTTGGAGTTATGGGGTTTGAGGTATGGCACCCTCATGGTTCCTCGTCCCAAAATTAGAAAATTTGTTCTGACATCCTGGGCTGCTGAAAAGTTTCACTTGGGGGTTGTCGGGCATGGGGAACTCATTACCGGTGTTAGTTTTGTTGTAACTTGTGCTGGTATTGTATGATGTCCACATATAGCATATCGACGAATGCTATCGAGAGCTGATTTGATGTGCACGCAAAAGGTGTAGGCGTAAATGTACCTATGCCTCATTACGTTCTGCAATCTCGATAGAGTTACTGGTTTTAGTTGTAATAATTTTTTTGCTACGGTTTAACTAGTGAAGCTCGCTTGCGAGCCAGAATTCGAGTGGTGAGAACAATCCCCCGAAGCAAAAGTGTGAAAAATATTTGCAACACAATATTTTTGACATTCGCAATGAGCTTGTTGGCCCAGAAAACCCCATATCCGACACTAAAACCAACAATAAAGGCACATTCAGGTGCTTTTCCCACGACTTCTCACCAAAAATTTCGAAAACGTTATTTTTAATGCCAAGTATGAACCAAAAGTGTAAAAAATATTTGCCCAACAATATTTTTAACACTTGCAATGAATTTATCTGCAGAGAAAACCCCCTATAAGACACTAAAAGCAACAAAAAACACACATTTCGGTGGATTTCCCACGACTTTTCACCAAATATGAAATTTGGCGCCAACTATAAGCTTATAGACTTCAGATTGGGAAGTAGTTGAAAAACTTGTTATATATCATTGGAAAGCCCTGATAAAGCTACATGGAATAGGCCTATTAGTTTGCGGATACCTCGTTTACTTATTGAGAAAAGTCGCAAAAACTGGAGGGGTGCCCGAAAAATGGGCCAAAATGACGTCATTGTGCCCAATAACTTTTCCCACGGGAAAAAATTCAAACATAGGGCTCCGTCACTACACCTAAATCGACCATTGCGGTTCGAATGAGCTATCGTGCATCATAATCGGCCCAACAGTTATCGAGATCCAGGTGCGACAGACAGACACACACAGACAGGACCTCCTCAACCCCCATTCCAGAGCCAAAATTGAAAATTCTCGTTCCACTCGAATTTAATTATAATAATTCAGGAACAACACTTTTCCTATTAATGATGTTCTTTTCAAAAACATTTTGTTTGTTATGTTTTATTGTAAGCATTGATATTTGTGCTTGTTGGTGAAAATATTACTTGTTAGTAGTAAATTCATAAATATCCCTGTTTAATTTGCTTGTTGTTAGTACTATCGCCCTTTGCGTAGGAAATGTGAAATAATTGTCGCTTTTGATTTTTAATGTGTACATATCCATAATTCATTAAGAATTTGGTGCATACAAACATGCGTCTTAGTGGACCTGAAATTTTCACCATGAAGATATAATGTGATATTTTATAGGTTATTTTTATGCGCTTTGTGGATATGTTATCTTTGTAGTAACAAAATTTGATACGTGTGTATCCTCAATGTTATATATTTGAGAATTCACTAAATCATTCCTCATTTAGGTGTTGGATTCTGATGGGATTTGTAACAATACCGTAGACATGGAATCATTGGTTAGCTCTCTGGTAAGTGTTTGGGATTTACAGTTTTTGTTATTTAAATATTGGTTTTCGAACAAGACTATATATACGTATTTTTGTGATGTTCCTATTATCAAATATTTGTTTCGTAGTGTTGAGGTTACTCTTTCGAATCTGGGGCCTGCGTCAGTGAGATGTTTTTTTGCAGCCACTATATATGTCTCTGGCTTTTTATAGGGAGCAGGAGGAGCTGACTTCTGTTGGCCCTACTAGACTCCAAAGAGACACTCCCCATGACTCCGAAAATTTTTATTTCCTCCGCAATTTTCGCTTTCCTCATTTTTGTCCATTTTCCCTAATTCTTGCTAAACTTTCCTCAATTTTTGCTAAAATTTTGTCCAGGTTTTGTCTATTTATTAAAATTTATGCTAGAATGTTCATTTGGAAATGTGTATACGCTTAGTCACTACTTACGGTCTCCCTCTTGTCATGGGTTAGATCTGACCCCGATTCCACGACTCCTAGTCTCAGAGGCCTAAAAATCCCGGAAGCACATGTATTATGACAGCATTAGGAATTCTAGTATTTAATGTTTTCAAAAACATTTTGCAAACATAATTTTTTAATCATATAAAACTTTTTTATTTAGTTGAATTTGGTGGATTCATCCGAGTGGAGGCGACGGACAGACATGCAGAAAATTTTGACGAACACGGGATGATTTGTAAGGTCCCTCACCACACTCCTCCACTGTGAACAGACTAAAATATTAGGGGTGAACAACACTGCTGGTTTTGTATGCTGTTACTTGTGAAGTAACGGAACTTTATCTTGGGCTGAGCTCACCTTATTGCGAGATATAATTTGTCTCAATTATTGGTTACTGCAATGTCATCTGTTTCAGAGTGAACCTGAATACGAGCGTCTTCGTCGCGGAAGCGATTGCGACAGCGAAAAGAGTAGCGTCGGTTCGTCAGACAACGAATCTGCTCGGACAAGTCGGTTTAGTATACTATTTTATCTCTAATAAAACTAAGATCTTGGAAACATGCCAAGTGTATGAATTTTGAGAAATGAGAAACTGTAACGTTAACATACAATGGAACAACTCAATAGAAGTGTATTCCTGATACTAACCAAAGATGTAATTCACCAAAAAATATTTATTAATCTGCTGTTCAATAAGGCATAGATGTAGCAAAACTGATAGTCAGATAGAGGGTTAACTCTACCTCAGAACTGCTTACGAATCGTGAACAACATTATGTATGTAATCTATGTATATAAGAATCAAAACCACAGTAGCACAGAAAATATAGACAGAATTTGCTACAGACCGCGTGACACTCGTCCCTTTCGCACTACTCGGCTTGTCTCACCCATTGATATAACTACCTCTACACCAAGAGACACGTATAAATATAGTGATGATTTGAAAACAACACCCACGAAAACCGATATGAACTTATTTTAAGCCACAAATCTATTAATGTTCCGTTAGAAGTGGCAATGTCACGGATGACTATATATGGCGTCGGGCCCAACTTTGGCCTCAAATACCAATTGACCCAGAG
This sequence comes from Trileptium ribeirensis, assembly GCA_030248225.1. NCBI lineage: Eukaryota > Metazoa > Nematoda > Enoplea > Enoplida > Thoracostomopsidae > Trileptium > Trileptium ribeirensis. The sequence continues at coordinate 14,654 of JASANE010000041.1, read as the reverse complement.
ATCCTACATCAAATCTGTTGACACCTCACAGGTAGCCCCGTAGTAGCTCTATTCTCACACCAAAATTCGTTCGAATCGCTTGAGTGGTTGCAAGATTTTGGGAATTTGCCCGTTTGCTAAAGTCCCCCCTTGCCCCATAGGGACCCGACCATAAAACAATTTATATACCCATAAGTAAAGCTTAGTATGAGACATATTTCGATATCAAAATGATTCACGGCTCAAGGATTGCCGAGTTATGCGCAAAAATGACCCAAAAATGGCCCATTTTAGCTATGTACCCTTGGGTAACCCCCTTTGACCCACTGTTGTGGGACGTTGGTGGGTCGAATCGGAATAAAACCATCAAAAGGCACATGTAGAGTATTGTAGACTAAACGGACATCCATCTTTTTAACCATAGTGCGGTCTAGTGAGAATTCTTCGATCCCGAAGTTAGCGCATCTCCATTTCTGAATTCGATTACTAGTTAGTTATTGTGAAATAATTTAATACTTAACGTAGTGTGCCACTGTTCATACATAACCTCGAATAATAATTCCTTTATATGTTAATTAAATGTGGGCTGCTAGTTTAAAACAATTTCGAGCTAATTCTACTTGTAAGTACATTTTGAGTGTTTATTATTCATTATGTGATAATAGTTTGCTGTGAATACAAATACTTGTAACCTTTGGTTACCGTTTATGACAGCGTCTTTTCGGAAAAAATGTAGGAAGTCAATGATGATTATAGCCAAAATTTGTTGTTATCTCGTTATATCTGTGTACGTTGCCGCAGACATTTTTAGGGGAAGTGTGTTGCAAGCCAAATAGATTTTATAGAGCTGCAACTAGTACCACGTTGTTTATGTTATGTACCTTTATAGAATAATAATGGGTTTGCGTTTTGTTATTCATTTTGTGGTTAGTGTATTCGTGCAGAAATATAGTTATTATTAAACATATTTTAATACCACAACAGTGATTTCGCTGATGGAAGTGTCAGTAAGAGCAAACATATTTTCAGCATCGACACCGAGTGTTTTTATAGCAGAACACCAACTGTAGTGTTCTTACACAAAATGCCGCTACGTACAGTATGACCTCGGATAGTAATCTGCTGTCGCATTATGAAGAAAAAATGTCGTTTCCGCTCTGGTACACACATCTGGCACCACATATTTCAGGACAGAAATCTGTTCTGGCCTGTCCAAACAACCCAAATGAAATCTGGAGGAATCAGCTTGGAGATAGCTACGGTTAGGAAGTGGGAAACCGAGAATATCTGAGGGACCTTGTCTGTTGACTACCTTTCAAAAACTGAAGGAACTTGGGGTGGGGGCATGTTAATTCGCGGTTTAACTTTCAAAGTGGGGATAAATTGCAAAAATGTTAAATATTTTCATATTTTCCTGTACTTTTACTGCCGTACAAATATTTTCAGGCTATAAAACGACGTTTTACGATTATAAATTATACCAATTGATTAAAACATTTTGCATACAGAATATACGCAATTGGAGAACATGTTGGTCGTAGGATCTCACGAACACGGCTGATGTAGAATATGATAGACTGCCACCCCTGATGTGGCCAGGCCGCGGGACTAATCACCCTGTTTATCTGGAGGCTTAAATAACTGAAACTTTAAAACTTCATAAAAACATTGTTGTCTGTCAGAGCGAAGTAGCGCAGCAACGTACGTCAAAGGTGTGGACTGTGGAAGCGGGGGGGGGAGTAAAAATTTTACCTGTGAGAGGTCGTGTTACCATGGACCACGGCTCTTCGCTTAAAGAAGCCTGCTCTTCATATGTAAACTTTTAACTGCTATCAATTTGTTTTGTTCCGTAGCTAAATTTCTTCAAATTATGGCGAAAATAACAAATTTGGCTATTTCGCTATAATTTTACAAAGTCGACTAATTAACGGTTTTCAAACCAAACGTTACCTACATTATATGGCAAAAACTGTTTCAGCAAAAAATACCAACATTTCTCGTGGGCGTGAACTCCTATGTCTCATCCGAATACTTCAATATTGCCTACATTGTTAATGTTATTTAAACGAATGTAAGTGTTATGTTATTTTAGGTCCTAGTCGTGCAAGTACAAAATCCGTCAGATTCAAAAGAAAAATGGAGATTAGAACGCTGCCTGGTAAACTGATTCCTAACTTATTCGTAGGTAGATTTGGTACTAACTCTGCTTGGATTTTATTGCCGCAAGTAGCGCTGTTGACGCATATCTGTTTCTTTATTCGCCCGCATCTGGTTCCCCCAAAATAATTACACTATTAGTCATTTTGTTATGCTTTTGTGCGCTATTGATAAAAATATCTTATATTTGGTATCCTCTTGATTAATCGTTGTTATTCGCGAAAAGTAATTTTTCTAATCAAAAAATAGCCGTGTAGATTGTAAACGTGTGGTCTAGGCAGTAGGCGCAATCTTGAGATCGTGAAAATTCCCCTTCTGGTTAGTGCATGCTATCAATTTTGCCATCCAGTAATCGTATGTTTATCCTAAGGTTATGGCTAACCATCTAAAACTAAGTTCAGCCTGAGCTTACAGACATTCCATTTTTATCCTGCTCATTTCGTGTTTCTCCTTGCTATTAGGGAGGTGGTGACTTAGCACGATCCCAATATTGCGCCAAAGCGGTATGACAACTTGATGACAGTGATATAGTTATATGTGTTTTTGTTAAATTTTGGTACCACAAATAGCCATATTTTGCCGCTTTTGCATTGTACATGTATATAGGTCATTAAAATTGGTATAGGTTTTCGATCTTAAAGTCACTTAAAATTTTTGTTTTATAAATTTAAATATGCTTTCGTATTTTTGATCTTTACAAAGAGTTTTTCGAAATAAAAGAGTTATCCTGTTTTTATATATTATTAAGATGGTCGAATGCTGCCAAGTATTGCCGCTGTATAATTGCTATAGCAAGACTTAATAAGGATTCAGTTAGGAGTTCTTTGCCAAATCTGGCCATCCGGGTATCATTGTTTCTCAGCTCATATTTCACGACAGAGTCTTCGCATCGAAAAATGGCCATCAGGATCAGGTTATCGAGATCTACAACAATTGTGGCTGATACTTTTTGTGGGACCACTCTCGGGGCCGGTGTGGGGCCGAATTTGGTTCGTCGACCCTTTGCCAGAAATAGCGATTTTTGAAATTTCGCCGTGTTATGTTTGTTTTTACCTTGCAAAGAATGCCTATTAGGTTATCAAGCACGCTGAATACGATGATTTTGCTTTCTATTGTCCATCTTGACTATTATACTTTTTTATGACAATCGAACCCGAATTCCAAAATGTAATGCGTTTTCATTTGTTTGATTAAGTATTGCGTGCAGGGTATCAAGAAGGACCTTTATATATGTATTTCTGAAGGCTGACTGCAATTATTTGGCTATCTAAAGTTCAGCATGCATATTTCACGCCTTTATGTGGGATTTCAATTGTTTTAGGGTCACCGATTTCTAGCATATAGTCTATCTTCAATTGTTTGGTTACATATAGCTTATAGGCTATAAACAATTGTGTATAAAGTTTTTAGGTAGGCTGGATACGATGCTCTCGTTATCTAGAGTCCAACATGAGTATCTTATGCCTTTTCAGACGGTTTCATTGGATTTAGTGTTAGTCAACTCGACTCCCAAAATATAGACGGTTTTCTCTGGTTATCTACAGTATATAGGGGTTTTTAGGTTCGCTGAATAAAATTATTAGGTTATCTAGAGTCAAGGGTGCATATAACAAGACTTTTCATGGGGTTTCAAAGGGTTTAGTGTCACTGAAACCGATATCTAGAATATAGCCTGTCTTCAGTTGTTTAGTGACGTATTGTGTACAAGTGATTTTTGTATACGTTTCCTGGTAGGCCAAATACGATGGTTTGGTTATCTAGAGACCAACACAAATACTTGATATGTTTTCAGTTGCTTTAGTTGGGTTTAGGGTGTAATAGGATTTAGAGTGGTATATAGCTATATCAAACACAGTTTGTTTCACAGGTTATAAAAGAAAATTACAACGTTGTAATGAAATCACGCTCGCTTTTCACCCGCACTTGCGAGATACTAGTTCGTTTGATTAGTTGAAACAAAGCCCGCGAAGCGATCTGAGTTTCCACTGAGGGCGCTAGGGGAAAATCGTGAAAATTTCTTATTTTATCTATCGCTGTCATTCATGAATTATTTTGTGATGGACGGATTTCGGCAATTTTTGTTGTTCGATAGCAAAAGTGAGGACAGTGTGCCCTTTAGTTAAACGCGAACAGCTCCTATCCTATCTTCTGGATCAAAATGGCAAAAACTGGTTTTTAAGGGATCTTTGCCAAATCTGGACATACGGGAACCAGTGTTTTGCAGCTTGTCGCGACACATCGACAAACTATTATCGAAATCAGCTCATCGATAGTACTTGTTGATCATATGTATATTATATAAATAATCGTTTATACCATACTTTAGTGTTGTTAAAGGCCATAAAAGCGCCTATATTTCATCATGATTCTATACCGTTTTATGATGATTATATTTGTAACGTATGCTCGTGTTGTTAAGGTCGTAAAAGCTCCTACATTTTGCCATGATTTTGTACCATTCTTGCGATTATAATGATGTATTGTACCATGGATTATGAACGTATACTTGTTGTAGCATAGATGTACCGTTTTTCTTGTTGTGGTAATGGCCATAAAAGCGCCAATTGTATGTAATTCTATTGTAATTTTGTGCCATTTGTATGATAATTGTTACACGTTATTGTACTTTACTAATTTATAAGTTTGGAGGCACTAATGATCGAAGATATTTTGTCTTGTTTAGGATGATTTTTAAGGAGAAATTTAGGTTTTTTACGCACGTAATTTAGTATTTTTATAAGTAGAAATTGTGAGTATGGCGAGCTCTTGCCCTACTCGACTCGTGGCAATTTAGGACGGTACGACTAGCCGCCGAACATGATATATGTAGGAATAGCCCTACCCCGCATGGTAGGACTGCGGAACTTTTTGCAAATTGTTGTAGGAAAGACTGGCCGTGACGGATACCCGTCACTACCGTCATCACGAATGAGGACCACAAAAATATGGCTGTTCGCCGTAGAGCGAACAGCAAATGAGCCAATTTTCTGAGAAGTTTTAGTACAGAAAGTAAAATATCGCCTTACCAGTGTGCAATATTAATAATTACACTGGTAAACTGCAGTCGATAAAATTTTATCAACCACCAGCGTTCATTTGCGCTGGCAAAGATAACATATAAAAGTATGAAAATTTACGAAAATTTGGTATCAGAAATATCGGCTCCGGGACCGTTGAGAAATCGCAGATTAGTACTTATTTCTGATAAAGAATTTTACGGTCTTTCTAATGAGACCGGTTTCGTAGAGATCCGATCCGGATCCACGGACTTATGGGTAAATAAGTATATACGTGAACGAATAAAACACAATTAATTAAATAACTCGACGAATATTGAGCATAGAACTATGTATAAGACATCATTAAGTACCTTGAAATCCCGACTTTAATTTGAGCCCGGACCGGTCCCGCTGTACACACTTTTAGGTACCCCCTCCCGTGAAAATCGCAGGAATAACGCCCCTCGTTGGATTCCCCTTGTCAAGACAAACCCAAATATAATGATGAGACCCTAGAAAAATGTACCCCGAGCCCGAGGGAGCCGTTTAAAACACCCTACCTTTTGTAAAATTTGTCATGGGCTCTCCCCCGCGAACCCACCCGTACCCTTTGTCGTCCGAATATGGACCTGTTTCATATCAATGTGCTCGGAAGGACGTGTTGAGTCCGAATCCGAGACTTTTGTGGCACTTTGGTCACCTCTGCGGGAATGGGACCCTCTTCTTTCTCCTTGTCTCTTATTTTGTTTAATGAAGCCACGTCTGTTCTTTAGTAGCTAACTCCGAGTTTGTAAACGTGCACGCTTGTACACCAGTAGTGCGAGCCGGTTGATACTGAATTTACATTTCATTAAGCAAACAACAGAGCTTAAATTGCATTTATATTATTATGGTAGAATAGTTCTTTAATACAGTGGTGATAATGTTGTGTACTCGCTGCCGATAAGCTTCACCGTTTCGATAGTAACGTTACAACGTTGTTGGAACAAGAGTATGACTGCTACTAAATCAACAGTGTCCAGTCCGAACTTCAATATTTATATAAATTTAAAAAGAGAGAGATGTTAGCTGGAATTTGTTATCAGTAGTATCGGGATGCGGCTTATTATGATCCTTGCTGAAACATTTTGATGTCGAATTAATGTTAGCGGTCTTTCAAACTTGCTTGGATGCCTCGTATACAGTCTCGTCTTGGACTAACGCCGATTGTTATAATTGTACCATAACATTTATTTAAGTTTAATTTGGAAATTGATGGAAGTTTCGTATTTGCTTTAGAGCTTATAGTTGGATTACAGTGCAGGGCTAAACATGGTCGTAAATTATCTTAATTATATCAGATTTGGACATTAAATTTGTCCAAAATTGATGGGAATTCGCGGTGATAAGCGTATTTGCGGAAAGGCTTAGAGTATGGGGCCAAATGGCCCCAAAAGTGCTGACCAAGCACTTTAACGGACTCCAAATTCAAAATTTCAAATCTTTGGTATTTAAGCAGAGCGTATTTGCGGAAAGGCTTAGAGTATGGGGCCAAATGGCCCCAAAAGTGCTGACCAAGCATTTTAACGGACTCCAAATTCAAAATTTCAAATCTTTAGTATTTAAGCAGAGCGGCACTGGTTCTGCAGCGTTCAGTCTGACTTTAGCTGCGCAGAGTTCGGTCGTTTTGCAGACCGCTCCCACGCTTTTCTTCAGTTGGTATTTGCTTCAACAGATTCTCTTTTCTTACTCTGTGGCTTTATGGTTTTACTGTTTTGGTCTTGCGAATGGATGAAGAAGCGATGGACGCCGACCGATAGGAATCGAATGTGTAAGTGTGGACAGGGAGGTGAAGTAGTCTAGTTGAGCATAGTTGGTGTTAGGTTAGAGAGACCTGAGGTAAGATAGTTAGACCGTAGGATTGAATACCGTCTTGATGAGCATTAGTGTTAAATTTTGGCCTCCTCTGTCCATACTTTTATTTACATGGTAGCCCTGCCCGTCCTAGCTTGCCCCGCAGACATGCAGCCATAATTAGCCAATCACATATATTAATTAGTTGGCCGAAGTCGAGCTGAACCTCCGTCGGTCGATGAGATAAGGCACACACTAACGCGCCACTCGCGTTTTGAATTTTACATGATATCCCGAGTCGAGTTAAGGATTGCAAACTTAATATTTGATCCAACCGAGGTTAAATAAAATTTTCCTTCATGGACGTCTGAAACGAAGCTCCGTATCATCTTTGGCCTTGCTTTCTGATTTCAATTTCAACAAGCAACACTGTTTTGTAAGGACGCGTTTCACGAGCAGATGTAGTAGCAAAGCCGGGTTTGTAATAATTACAAGTTACTCGTGTCGAAAATTTTACCTGACACACTGCTGCCATCTGGCAACGTTGATGAGATATGGTTAGGATACTAGTAGCGACTTACGTCCTAGAATCGAGTCTAACAACTAAATTTACCCGCATTTGTTGATATAGTGTCCAGAGAGTGGTACAGACTGCTCTGAGCGAGATTTGATATAACTTAAGGATTACTCCACGAATTTAGCGGAAATTTTATCAAGACCTGCGTACAGATCCCAGCTACTGGTCTGCTCATCGAGCCCTCAAATATCACGTCGGAATCCTAAACCCGACGACCCTGAAGGGGGCTGCCCCCATCAAAATACGAAAACTTAAATATTTTAGGATTTACTCCAGGAATTTTATTAAAACTTTGGCCGTTTCTTCGTAGTACCGTCTGCTAACGAATGCAACTCTAAAATTTATCCATTTCGCGTCGGAACCCCAAACCCAACGACCCTAAAGGGGTCTTCAACACCGAAAACGCAAAAGTTAAATACTTCAAAACTCTCTCCAGGAATTTCGTTTAAACTGTCGCCGTTTCTTCGTAGGAGTGTCCGCTACCGGATGCCATTTTAAAACTCAATATTATCGAGTCGGAATCACAAACCAGACGGCCCGACAGGGGTCTGCCCCTACCCAAACTTTAAACGTCAATAACTCGATATCTATTCCTTGGTTAGAAAAAAGAAAATAATATTTTCCCCAGTGTTGATAACTTGCATTACAAGTGTCAGTATTTTGTGTTTCAAAGATCGATATCGCCAGACGCGATATCGATTCTATCGGATCCCGGCCCGACGGACCGATTTTTGAGAGGACCGTTGACACGGTCCTAGCAAATCGAGTCGATCCCCGCCCCCGTGCAAAATTTCTCACAGAAAGGCTGGCAAATTAGCGAGAAACCGAAGGTTATAAGTTTTCCCAGCCCATATCGAATTAGATTAGGAAGCTCGGTTGAAAATCAGGAAGCCGAACAATTTAAGGATACAAACCGAGTGCAACTAAGTGCGCAAATTTGTTACGGTTGTCCCGGCAACCGGGGCCGCCGCTTACCGACTCGTTTTATCGAGTAGGAAAGGCTAGGAATATTACTTTAATTTTAAGTACCAAATGAAGCTCTTTTCGAGAGCCGTTTTCAAGTCAAAATAACTTAAGCTTTAGTACTTTTAGGATAGCGCCGCTAATCCACGAGGCATCGCCATGTATAGTTATAGTTTTAGTTAAATTTATAGGTACCTAAATGCAATCTTAACCCCTGCACCTAGGCCCTGAAATTAGCATGAAGATTGTACAATTACAATGTAGAGCCACCAAGTTGGCAGAAATCATTCGAACTCATAGTAGTTATTGGTTGTGTCTTAAATTAGGAACTCGCCCAAGCTTGTCCCTTGACACATGTTTGCGTCTTTAAGTAATAATAACGAATTATCCGATCTTTTTAGGACAATATCCACCTTCAGGAATTGAGTTGAGATATCCAACTAGTTGAGGAAAATCAATTAAATGAGCCCATTTTGTTGGACCATTTGCACTAGTAGAAATTGGAAATGCCCCATAGCAGCTTTTTACTTCGGTAGTGGCCTATTTGCACGTTCCAGCGTATTGTTGAGCAGGTAGTCAGTTCTTAATTAGGAAACCTGGCATAGGATTAAGTTGATAAAATTGTCAAACGCTTGCTGAACCTCGTAAGCAAACTGTGAGTTTTAAACCGTTAATTTAGTATACTCTTTTGGTCTCGAATCGACCGTTACAAATAGTACACAATGTGCTTATGAGCCCTTAGACCTGCACCCAGTTGTGTAGCAGCACTTTTTGATCGAATTACCGTCAAACGCCGAGTTATTTTATACGTTTATTGTAGCCGTGGAAATTGAAGGCCAAGGTAATGCCCTCGAACATTTTGTAAAGTTATTACGAGTTCGTTTGGAACTCTGCAATAGGCTAAATACGTTTACAAACTACCCCAAACAAAACATTACCCCAACTCGTCTCGTAAGTACTAGGATGCGAAATACACTAATTTGTACTTCAGAGTTCAAATTTTAGGATTCTCTTCTTCATCGCTTATAGTATCGCCGTACTTTTTGATAATGATATAGTATATTATTCCGCGGAGCCAAGCGTGAACCAAGGTCATAAGCGAACCACTAGTTACACTTAAAATCGATAAGGTATCACTTTTCCCTTGACCCGATTCGATCCAGCACCTTCTAAAATCAAGTAAATTCGGCAGCCAAGACGAAATGTTATTTTTCCTAGTGTTGATAAAGTGCAGTTAATGCACACAGCACACTGTAAATTTTAGCAATAAGTATACTGCAAATTTTACAGTTGCAAGTTCCGAAAAGTCAGAAATTTAGAAAATCTGGTCCCAGCCTCAACTTACCGGGACCCATAAGCTATTTAGGAGGTATGTCTACTCGACCACTTTTAGTCTTATTCTAGCTCATGTTTATGGACACGAAAAAGTCCGTTTTTGCAGTTATTTAGGTCACAACTGAGCCTCGATTTAAGGCTAAATTTTATCGTTGTGTTATCGTGCTTGAGGATAGTTTTGCAGGGAATTAGAACCAAAATTAACCAGTTATGTCTGTGCAACGTGTTGAAAATTTTACCTTACACTTATGGACAACGTATGTATGTATGTATGCGAGTAGGAAAAGAACAGTTGTATTGTTGTCGTACCAGGAAAAATATAAAAGTCGTGCCAGTGATTGCCTCCCAAACTTACCGTTATCGATATGTATCATTACTCGTTTGTTATACTCTTTTGTCGTATGTTAATCCAATCGCTACTTTACCGTTTTTACGTATAATCATTTATCATGTATCATAGCCGTGATTAGGATGAGCAAGATTGAGTGCCGCAATCCCATTTTGTACGCTTCGTCCCGTGTGCCTCATTTGCAGCCGGGGTCGTATGGGCATTACGTTTGTGGAAGTGCGTAATGCAGCAGCGTCACGTCGATTACACGTACATGGTATCAGGAATTGTCTATATAGCGTTTTCGAGAGGCTGATTACGATGGTTTAGTTAGTCCAGCTTGAGTATCTCATGCTTTTTCAGATGTTTTCAATGGTTTAAGTGTAAATGAACCTCATTGCTGATGGAGTACAGTCTATTTTCAGATGCTTGGTACGTATTGCGTAAAAGGGCACCATTGTCTATATAGGTTTTAGTGTAGCATGTATATCAAGCACAAAGTGATTAGACAATATGAGTACTCTTGATGAAACCTCGCATGCGAGATACTATAGTCTATCAAATCCTAAGTGGCCGTTTTAATTGAACATTTATAACTTTTTGCATGTTAATTATAGACACATAACAATATATATCATCAACCGTCGTGGCGAGTACTTATTGGGTTAAATAAAAAATTTAAAGAAAAATTCCAATTTTTTCGGGTATTCAATATATGTGCACAAATTTCGAACCACTGTTTTCTCTTGCCATAAGACATATTCTGACCACATTTTTTGTCGAAAATTCCAACCTGTTCTTGATTTATGAATTTTTTAATTTAATTGGTTTACTATTGAGAACTTCCTAAGCTAAAAATTGAGACTTTTATAATTTTTTACTTTCTAATACCTATAAGTGTATATATCATCATAACTGTCGTGATGAGCAGTTTCTGGTAAAAATAATTTCAACTTTGAAAAATTCGTTTTTTTAGATTGTTGAAAAAATAAAACCCAAGTATATATGACTGAATCCCAGTTTTTTTACATTGGTTATACTGGCTTGGCTATTATAGTTTCTGGCTTTTTGAGTGTTGATTTCCGACTGCAGCTGGCGCTTAGACATTAGCGGGAACAACATTAATGTAGTCGTAGTTGAGAACTTCCTACGCTAAACATTGAGACTTTTATAACTTTTTACTTTCTAATAATTACCTATAAGTGTATTATCATCATAACTGTCGTGATGAGTAGTTTCTGGTAAAAATAATTTGTAATTTTGAAAAATTCGTTTTTTTCGAGTGTTGAAGAAATTCGCATAAATTTCGAACCACTTGTTTCTGTTGCCAGAAACATACGTATTCTGACCGAGTTTTTCCCCAAAATTCTAACCAGCTCTTCAGATAATATGAACTGTTTAAAATATATTTTATGTCTCTTATGTACATTATTCATATATTCATGTATATTATTCATATAATATATATACATGACTGAAACACAGTTTTTTGCAGTGGTTATACTGGCTTGGCTATTTCTGGCTTTTTGAGTGTTGATTTCCGACTGCAGCTGGCGCTTACACATTAGCGGGAACAACATTAATGTAGTCGTTACCGAATGTGAGAGGATATTGGTGAATGACTAACCATAGTTGCGGCAGTTTTGAAGCATCACGTTGTCTTTGGGATTTATATCTGTGAAAAACAATACTATTTTTACTATTATGGTTTGTGTTGTTTTTACATTTTGTAGGGTTTTTATTTAAATTTCTATATAGTTATGTGGTGTTTGCTCCACCACTATGAGGATTGCGTAGTAAAATTGGTGGTCGGTCAGAGGAGTAGCTGGGATACGCCAGGATTGGGAGGGCGGCTGGGCGAAGCCAGCCGTAATATTATAAACCTAGTTTAAATATGACCGACCCTCCATCCTGATACGATAACATAAGCATTGTCTGCCATAAGCATTGCTTGATGCAAGCAGGTATAGTATGCATATAGACTACAAAGCGCATTCGTATCCACCAGTGTCCCTTTATATTCCCCTGAAGTCGGGTCGAAAAGGAGTGAGCCCTCAATACGACTATGCTTCTACGAATAGTTATGGAGGAACTACGACAGTGTTTTGGGGTTTTCTTCATGGCGAAAGCCCAAATTAAAAAAGGCCAACAAATTTACAAGCTATGTGTTTTGCAATGCTTATTAACGCAATGCAATTAAGAAACCATTAATGCTTTGCAAAATTCTATTGGCCGCGACCTCTCTGCATTTTCATTTACGAAAACCTAAGCAAATTTGGTATCAATGGAAAAATCTGTAAAAAAAACTTTTGTGGATTTAACCTCGCTAGACTAATTACGTCTCCTTACGCCACCAACGAAAATGTAGCAGCGCAATAATTTGTTGTTCCAAACTGTTTTATCTCTTGCCCACAACGATGCGACACTCAACCACATCATTTTAGAAAAATTACAAGTTGAGAACCAAAATTGTATGTCAATAACAATGTTGATATTAATTCGATTTGGTGCCATTTTTTCAAATAAAAGTGACCTTAAAATTCAACAATGACTGAATTTAATTTTAGTTTTGACAAATCAAATTAAATCGAATCAAAATAAATTCATTTTGGCGAATTTAATATCAATTCATGTGGCAAAACTGAAGTAAAATGAAGTCAATCACATACAATACTGATTGAGTTTTGCTTTTTACCGTATCGTTGGACATAATGGTTTTAAAGATTGTGTTTATGTCGTTTCAGAACAGTTATAATAAAATTTGTTTTGTCCTCGCAATTAGTATCGCCGAATTATGTTTTATAAAGCCTACGGTTTATGCTTGAGTATGCTTATGACGAATCGATCATTTTTGTGCTATCGTTTGTTGTTTCCTGTCGCTTCAAGCAGTACACTGCAGCGATGCATCCACATGCCGCCTTTTTATTAACGAAGTATATGCCTACAATTCAAGTAGCCCAGACAACTGCGAGTTATTGAGCTGAAGTATGCGTGTAGCGACACCTATAGTTCTTACGGAATATCCAAATATCGATGGATACAAATTCGATGTTTTGGAATGCAGTACCTAATCAGAGGGTCCAGTGGTTAGGTTCGTATCTGATCCAGCCGACACGACGATATAATTATAACGTATTTTTCTGCAACTGCTTGAATTACGAAGCGCACATGAGTCTCAGTGACTTCGAGTAACGTCTGCGCATAAGTTTCGCGGAAATAAGATGCTTGTAAATATAAAAGGTGCCCTTCTGTACCAAACGGTAATCGCTGCCCTAGTGTGTTCCATCTGGTTCATTCTGCGAGTGTTGTAAAACATGTAATATTAACAGAAACGAGCCCACTTCTGCCTGATCGTCAGCTGCGTGAATCATTGGTAGATATGGTAGTATACGCTAGGCGTGTTCTTACAGACAAGTGTCGTATATTCACAACATTGTCTCGCAGCTGGAAGGCGAACAATACGTGCTTCGAGGCTATGCTTCTACGAACCCTCAGATGATTCGCTTAGTTATTGTCCACCTACACACGCAGACAGTCATATGTTCTAGAGAGGTTTATGCTGGGAGAGTCATAGTCAGGTTATGAGAAAGACTATACCGCATCTCATTTTACGCTCGTACAAATCCCTGCTGTTCTGGGACGTACCCGCCAACAGTTTATCATAACCTGGCTGTTCGCAGATACTTTGAATACAAACGTGTTGCTATAAATAATATCGATGCAATTTCAGCCAGACATGAAGATGTTTGTAGAACACCGCTAAAGAGAATAAACCAGAATATGATCGGTAATAGCCGGACGCGGGGACGTTATGTTGCAACCAATATAATAAGGTGCCTTCCACATGATTCTGGGGTCCGGGTGGAGGCTATCTCTACTATAATTTCATCTAATTCGTATGATGAAAAATCAACGAACAACGCCGATATTGAATTGAGCAGTGTTGTCAAAAACGTTAAGGAACTGGCGCGCCAGATTACGCATGAAGAGAAGATATGATATCTAATAATTGGAAATATTTCCGCTGTGCAGAACCATATGGCGACAGCTTTCAGATAATCAAAAGATGCGACTAACTACAGTATGTGCAGGGAGGCCCATCCGAATAATAGAACGTGCGGTTAGAGGGTACAAGAAAAAGGTTTCGTGAAGCCAAGGAAAACAAGGGATATAAGGAAGCGGTTGCGGGTTTGAGTCATTCTGGTTATTAGACGAGAAATATATTCTATTCGCGGGGCGAGCTACCAACATTACGAACTAGTCGGTAATGGAACTACTTTTGTGAGCGGAGCTTGGGCTGTGGCATTACGAATTGTACTAAATTTTATGTTCTTGTAACTACATTGCATAGGGCTTTATCATTGGTAAAAATATTATATTTGAATTATTCGACCAGAAAAACATATAATGGTTTGATCGAAACGATTTTAGTAGATAGAAAACCCGGGTTTTACCCCCCCCCCCCACACGGTGGTGGGGGAAG
>JASANE010000040.1:0-18076 GCA_030248225.1 Trileptium ribeirensis | reverse complement strand
GACATGATTAATTACTCTTCACCAACACGACGACACTTCTATTTAAGTAAAGACCAGCAGATAAGCACGTTTTATCAGACATTTTCGGTTTTATTAAGCTATGATCAAAGATTGAAGCCTAAAGTTGACAATTTCTAATTTATCGCAAATGATTAAGAATGGTGGTGGATGTATACGGCTGTGGGTTTGCGTTCGATCCGATCCCACCAAATTGTGTAGCTATCGTATACTGAGTCTACGCTGATTGTATTCTTATGCCATGCCGTTTGATAAAACTATGCACGCCCGATCACATTGGATCGAATGCAATGTAAATACTCTATGTATGTACACAATACAGGTGCAAATCGGATCGGACCGGATCGGAAGCAACGTGGACAAGCCCAAAAATTTATTATATGAACTTCTTCCGCAAAATAGGGTACATTCAGTTACGCCATTGCATACATTGTTGGCGTGGAACATTGCACTTTCAACATCTACAAACATGAAGCTTTCATGTATACCAATGATACGGTTCGTGCATGCTTGATGAATGAGTGTCGCAGGGTAAGTTTCTGTCACTTTACCTCATATCCTTACTTACATTTCGTTGCTTGGAGATCTACCAGTATATCTAACTATCTTACAGATGCATTACAGCAGCTTTCATGTATACCAATGATACGGTTCATGCATGCTTGATGAATGACTGTCGCAGGGTAAGTTTCTGTCACTTTACCTCATATCCTTAGTTACATTTCGTTGCTTGGAGATCTACCAGTATATCTAACTATCTTAGAGATGCATTACAGCAGCTTTAATGTATACCAATGATACGGTTCAGTGGCACGTTGATGAAAATGATACTGTCGCAGGGTAAGTTTCTATTACTTGACCCTTATAATCCTCCTTAATTACCATTTTGTTGCTTGGAGACCAATCCAGTATATCTGAACCATCTTAGAGAATTCATTACATTGGTTTTAATACTAAAATTATATAAGGTTAATTATAGACGTTAGTATTTGGACATTTCATTTCATAGTTGTCAAACAATTAAATCTCAATGCTGCAAATGAAACACTACAGTGGGCTTAATAGTAAAACTGTTCTTACAGCCAAATATTAGTTTGCGTCTTGCCAATTTTTTCGCATTAAGCGTGGGTCGATTTAGCAAAAATGGTCTTGCATTGAATTATGTGATTTATTGCGAGTGATTTCACAATAAGCGCAGCACACTGTATTTGAAGAATCGATAACTAACAAGAATTTACCGTTTTATCCTCGGAAATGGGCCGTTGTGGTGTAGCTAGTTGCAGTTGTTGTTGTGGATTTTCCTTTGAACCTTCTATTGATTTATCAGTCGAAGTATTTGCTATTGTTTCTAGGTGTGAAGTAGCACTGTCAAGCTAAAACTAATGATAAAATATTGTATTTTATACATTATGGTATCCAAATCTGTAATTTTGAGATAAAAAATTTCATGTTTTAACATAGTTTTATAATACAAGGCCAAAGTAAAACGTGATACCTTCAATGTATGAGAATAAATTAATTTTCAGGTTATGACCGATAATAAACCAGAGTTTTATAATTCAAACTTTAGTTGGGAATTGCGACAAGTAGAGGATTCAATCAGCCAGCTCGGTTATGTTCTATACAAGTGAAGCCAGAACATTCCACACAGAGTTACGCAAAATGCGCCTTAAACGCACTTTTCACACATAAATGTTGACTTCACTATTCTGTTATTCATGCACAATATATGCCTCCATTGACTACGTCCTTGACATTAACTACATATTTGTCGATTAAAACATTTTCCACAGACAGGTTTACAATTTCTTAATACTGAAGTACAAAAATTAAATAAACATGTTTACAAGTAGCCTCTACAATTGTTGTATATAAGTGATAACAAAATACAAAAATAAACGTATTTATTGGATACAGGTAAATCCACCAGATAGCTTAGAAATAGATTTTAACTATTTGTATAGCAGTTATAAAATGAATTTTAAAGTATTTGTATAGTAGTGATATTTAAAAACTATTAACAACGCGAATTAAAATTCCTTATTCAGTGTTAGGAAATGTTGCACACTGCTCAATTGGAGAACGTAAGACTTTCAGCTGTAAGATTTGGCATTCGATCCAGGGTGGGTTTGTGACTTCAGTTAGATACTCTGGATGTCGTACTGATAGAAGTATTCGGGAAAGCGAGATTGGCGCAACCCCGCGGTATATAGTGAAATTTTTCAATTTTCATTTTTAAGGTTAAGAGTAATATGAATCTTCAAGCTAATGTTGCTGCTGCGTCAAACCCGTAATAGCACTATTCAAATGTTTGCATCCTCACTCGCTGAACACGTTTATAATCACTCACTCACAAACATGTTTATAATTTCTTGGCACTGAACTACACACATGGAATTATTACAAGTTTATAGCCTCTACATTTTGTTGCGTATAATTGATAGCAAAACATATAAATTTACGTATTTATTAGATACAACTAAATCCAGCAGCTGGTTAAAAATCATTTTTAAGTATTCGTATAGCAGTGATATTTTAAAAACGATTAACATCACGCATTAAAATTTCTTATTTAGTGTTAGCAAATGTCGTACACTGGTCAATTGGGAGAACATAAGACTTTCGAAGATTGGGTGTTCGATCCAGGATGGGTGTGTGACTCCAGTTAGATACTATGGATCTCGTACTGGTAGAAATATTAGGGAAACTAAGATTGGCGCAACCACGTGGTATACAGTGAAATTTTTCAATTTTCATTTTTAAGGTTAAGAGTAATATGAATCTTCAAGCTAATGTTGCGTCAATCCCGTAATAGCACTGTTCAAATGTTTGGATCCTCACTCGCTGAACACGAGTGAAATAATGGAATTTTTCGTGCAGAAAATTTTTTGCCAACATCAAGTTCTAAATTCACTCGTGTAGAGAAAGCTTCTATGGTAACTCACATTCTAAACGCAACTACTCTCTTAGTAAACTCGTGTTTAGAATACTAGAATAAAACCCAGTCTCCGGTCGGTAACGGTCTTCGACCGCTTTCTCCTAGGTGTGCTTTCACATCAAGCCTTCCGCGTTCGTTTTTTAACGCTTCGTTTCCTAGACTGTTTTAGCGCACACAAAAATCATGTAACTTTCGGTGTTGATAACGCAATTTGCATTTCATGATGACGTAGTCGTGCTGAAGAACAGGGTTTCTGTATTTAAATCTCGGTTGATTTGGCAACAATTGTTCCGCTTCTGTAACGTTCGACAGTTTGCCTGTAAGTTTATGTTTAACACTATTCTGGGTTTATCTTACGGGTTTCTAAAGTTATTAGGGTAGGATCATTTGCGAAGCCGGTTTTCATCAAAATTCGGTCAGGAATGTGTTAAAGTTTGCAGTAAGCAGTAAATAATTTGTTGTTTTTTGCTATTTTCGTGCCAAATTTTCGTCTGCAGGGCTGATATCGCATTTTCCAGTAAACCACAATATCTGTGTTGCATTGTTTCCCGCTGATTCAATTCCGATTGCTATTTAAGGTTGAAGCATGAGTTTTTTAAAAGAGGTTATTCTGTGAGAAAGAATTTTATATCTCGGATTTTAGTTTCCTCGCTATGGAATATAAGTAGAAGCATATATTATCGGTTTGCCGCTTTGGTGTAACGTGATAAAGTAATTTTTTTGCTCGCAGCAGTTATCCAACTTTCATTTTTGACAAAATCAATATAAATTTTTATTGAATGATTCGTGCTATATTTTGATATAACAACAATTAGACCATACAGCCTTTGGTCGATATTAATACTATTTTTCTTAAAAACTTATGTTTCCGAAAGAATGCTTCAATTCTGGTCAATGATTCCAGAAATGTATACAAAAAGATTTTAGATTTCCATGAATATGTATTTAGTGCCATTTTTTAAATACTTAGCTTTTTTCCAAAACTACCATAAAAATATCTTTTATTCGTAAACTCACGTTTGTGTGTTTTAAATAATGGAGCTAAGCCGAAGTGTTAAATTATTTAAAACCCGCAAATTTTACTCACATTTTCCAGTATAATGATCATATATGATACAGCTTATATTGTGAAGCTATATACTTGTCGTATTTGTCGCGTTTTTATTCGCTCGCTTTGCGATGTTCCTTAATGATCCGAGCAACAGTTGTTAAATAGCGTATTGCCTAGCGCAAATGGCTCGCAATACAATGATCCAGGTTCAATCAGCCGCTGCCGCAAAAGTTTGTTCAACATTACACGAAACATAGATTAATTAATGAGGCGTCAAACTGTTAAAATATTTTAGGTTTTAAGGATTATTTTTTAAAAAAGGTTGGAATTTGGCTTCTTATTTGTTTTCCGATTCCTGGGTTGCCTGTCACTGTTTGCGAGAAACTCCGCTTTGTTTTGGTAGTAATCGTTATATCCAGCCTTCGCATCTGTCATGACAATACTTATTTCAGTTAAAAATTTCGTGTTTTATTTGTCTTCGCTGTGGAAAATTTCTTTAAATATTTGCCATTTATAAATATTTCCACCAACGGGAACGGAATGTCAGTTTTAGTTTTCATAGTAACATATTTCTTGGAAATTTTCCTATTCAAAGTATCATACAGTGCTTTTCAGCTATAAAAGTTCAAGTTCGCCTCTCGAAAGTCATTTGATTTGGTTCGTTGATAAAAAGAATACTGCAAAAGTATTAAGCTCAATCAAGCGAACCGTTGAGAAGTTACAGGGGAAGCGGAATATTTTATACATATTTAATTTTTTAAAAAGTTTAAAATATTTAATTTCTTCTTATTGATGCTTTTACGGCCCATAACGATGCGGCCTTAATGATTTCGGACAAAATATCAAATTTTAAATTTGTGTTAAATTAATTTTAAAGGCTGTTTAAATTTAGTCGAATTTGATGTCATTTCATTTTTTAGCTTATCCAACGAAAGATTCAAAAGTTACGGAAGAAGTGGAATTAAGCCACTACAAAAATTTTCTAAATGGAACAAACGGAAAGAAGAACATATCAAAGTGAACTACACTGCAGCTGTGCGATGGCAGGAAGAGCCGTCGATTACCTTAGTATCTTGTACTAATTCAGAACAAACTTATGGGTATTTTATACGTTTGCACAGCGTACATTTGGGTCCTTGTTGGAGCTGGCATAATTTATAAGAGTCTTTAAAGATTAGAACAACAGCGGCGTCATTATTTAATGGTTAGTGAGCCCGATTATAGGATATGCCAAACCGTCTCTGTTCGTTTCATTGTGCAGTCAGCAGTTTGTTGAACTCTACTCAAAATACAATTCATTTCATGTAGCAAAGGGATAAACGAGTTCACGTATATTTTGTACTAAAATTGTACTAAAATATTGCTCTACTCCTTAAATTCAACAATACAGAAAACAAAATTTTGGAAAATGTTTTATAAATATATATATATCATATACCTGCTCGGTCAGACTTTCATATAGCCGTTGTATACCATCAAGGCGAGTATTGAATTTGATAACTGTTGCTTCTGAAGCTGAAGTCGTATCGACGGAACCCAAAATACTGTTTCCAGTTGTTAAAACATAGTCCACTTCGGGCGCAAGTTCTGACAACGATTCTTTCATTCTCTGAAGTTGAAATTAACTACAGCTATTTAAACAGCAATCCAAGACTATAGCCAGAAATTCAGAAATGACTGCAAATGTTATATATCTGGTCATAAGAAATAGTAAGCGCAGTAGTGCAACAAAATTTTTCCGGCAGGAAACTATAGTGCTGCGAATAATAAATTACTGTTTATATTTTTAGATGGTATTCAATACGTTTGCCGTTTTAGTAAGCTCGAACTTACAATTTATTTCCATTGCAGCTTGTAAACACATTAGTTCGTAGGTGTCCATCGGGTAGTTTGGTGGATTACCCCTTGAGGGTCCAATACCTGCAGCCTCAAGCCATATTAGCAGATTAACCACATACCCTGTCCAAGATAGAATTCACAAACAAATGAAAACAATTTAGTTCGTTTCGCACATTTAGCTTGTACACAGCTAAAAGCAGTACATATCATACAAGGGGATTTGTTTTGGTAATAAAATACTATTACATGAAAACAATTTAGTTTGTTAGCCTCGAACGTTTAGCTTGGACACAGCTAAAATCAGTAAATGTCATATAAGGGGATTTGTTTTTTAATAAAATACTGTTACATGTTACCATACCGTTCTATAAACCTATTGGTTTCTTAGAATAATAGAGATTTTTTCGTATTTAGTGCAATAACGCGGAACGATCGTAGGGAATATGTATTTTTGTGCACAATTTATATGTAAGTGCATTTATTTATTTATGTATCTAAATAAATATATTTAATTATTACATATCAATACATGTTTGCATGAATAACTAGATGCTTCCGGGGGAGCGTTAGGTTCACACGCGTCACTGATAATTATCGAGTAGCCAGTATGAAGCAAGGGTGATACATCGGAACAAATACTTAATAAATTCGTTTAGTGTATCATCACTCAATAAATTCGTTTAGTGGATAATCAATCACTCATAGTTTCACCTTAAGTCATATAGGACAGGCCATATAAAAATATTTACGATGAAAGCAGTAATTAGCATACTTCCACTCCGGTAAATGTATTCCTGTCTTTGCACGTTACTTCGAAACGAAACTTGAAATTGAAATGATGTCTTCACTATGTACCTGCTCATATCCGTCAAACTCACAGTTAAACCCTTATCCAAATGGAACCAAATATCCCAAGACAATAAATGATATCATTAAAACGTACACGATTTTCGTTGCAACATAAAGTTTTTGTCTATTCCCTGTAGTTTTCACGATATAGAGAAAAATTTGGTGATATAGTATGCAGCCTAAGGGTGCAAGGAATGCCAAAATTTTAACCAAATACTGCCAATCAGTCGCAAGTTATGCTAAGAACAGCACTACTCCCAAGACAATAAATGATATCAGTAAAACGTACACGATTTTCGTCGCAACATAAACTTTTTGTCTATTCCCTATAGTTTTCACGATATAGAGAAAAATTTGGTGATATAGTATGCAGCCTAAGGGTGCAAGGAATGCCAAAAATTTAACCAAATACTGCCAATCAGTCGCAAGTTATGCTAACTACAGCACTACCCGCACGATTTTCCAGAAATGGTATTTTTTGCTGTACTATTTTATTTGCGGAAGGGGTTATAGATTAAAGGATATACCTGCTGGTGCGATATTCCATATTACCTGTACTGTGTGAAATTTTTATCAGATCACTTGAGTAATTAGTATGGTATAGACTAAAATAACTAAACCAGTCTTCATTTTGGCCTATAAAGTACACTTTGCAATTTCTGCCCCTGCAAAAGCATACGTGCAGATAAATGGATAAATACAATCAAAGATATAAAAATTACAGATATCTACCCATCTAGTCCTGAGCTATAGTCAATCTTGTAATACTAGTTGGTAGTGGAACTACATTTGGGAACGGAACTTGGGCTGTGGCATTACGAATGTACTCAATTTTATGTTCTTGTAACTACATTGCATAGGGCATAGGGCTTTATCATCGGTAAAATATATTATATTTGAATTCTTCGACCCCAAAAAACCGTATAATGGTTTGGTTGAAACGATTCTATTTCAATAAATAACACAAATATTGCAAAATTCTCTATTTTAGCTGCATAAGCTTAACTAATTAGCTAATTACTAATTAACCACTCAAAATTTTTTAATCCCAAATATCAGGTGCACACTCTGACATGATAGGCTTTCAAACAGAAAAAAGTTTTTTAAAATCGGTTCAGTGGTTCTTGCGATCGTCGGACCGAACAGAACGAACGAACGAACGAACGAACGGACGGACATCGACCTTTTTACTCCCAGACAGAAAATAAAAACGCTTCGCATTGTAACCAAGCAGCAGGATCTTCTTTTTTACGTAAAGGTAACTTTATTTAGTAATGAAAACTACATGTTAAAGTTTTCTCGGGGTGTGGAAGTGGTTTCTTGAAAAAGTTGATAGTCTCATCCAATAGACATTATAAAGCCCAGTGTATTGACATGCAAAAACTTGCAGATGTCGATAGACCATATAGGCTAAAAATTGGAAACGCCCGAAAACGTCGTACGATAATTAATGGTTGTAATTACCTACTTGCTAAACCCAACGGTTAATATTTATATATACAATCACCAAATATATACTTATGTTTGAATACATCTATATTGCTAAAGAAACCCGCTGCTGCTGCTGCGGTATAGATTGTTTCAATTATTTTGTACTTTCCGCGTTCTATCTTCAGGAAGTTTTTACAAGTGGACCAGTCTTGTTTCCATGTAACATTTTAAGGCGTTGCTTGACCAGGTTCATTTATGCATCATTGTTTTTGTCTCCTCAAGCCAAATCAAATGACACCCAACATGACTATATTTAATTTTAAAAATTTCTGATTTTGAGACATTTTGTCGAAAATCTATGCAGCGTCACTAAGCTCTTAAACGTATCGATGTCAGAATTCCAAAGTTTTAAACGTTTGAAAAAATTAAATAACGTTAAAGGCAGGGTATATTTCATGCGATAAATACTGCAGAATCTTTAAGAGCTTATATGCTGCTGAAAAACTATATTATTTAAATTTCGCTGAAGTTGGATACCTTAACGAAGCACGCTGGAACCAAATCGTATCTCGCACACATTGGCAAGCAAAACACAGAAAAAGACGTAGAAATAACCAAGTTTTCAAGGTCCTTAAATTGGTAGTATTCTGCAAATTTTATAAACATGCGTTTTATATATCCTAACATTTTAGATCTGAAGCGTTATTTCAGAATTTACACATAAAAGATGTATCTTCATGGCAGTTTCGAGCACAGACGTAATTAATTTACGAAATAACACCAAGGACATAGTCACAGAAATAGCAATATCCTGTTTCCTGTTTTTCAATTTAGTACCAAACGTTTTATGAAAGCACAAAAAACATGAATTTAATTATCAGATCTCAATAGAGATCTAAAAACGTTTTTAAAAATATCAATAACCAAAAGGTATATGATTGATGCGTTTTTAAATAAGTAGGTATTTTCGAAGAATATGGCAAAGGTTTTGAATAAAAATCAGCAACGCAAATGACCGTACTTTAAAGAAGATACAAAACCGTAAGACAATAGCAACTAGCAAGCGAGGGTGAAATGGAGCGAGCGTGGTTTCATGAAGTGGTAATTTTCACATTGGTAACATGCTTTGTGTACACTAAAAGCTATGTAACCCTGATCCCACTGAAAACACTAAAACGTCTTCGCCCCAAAAACCCATTGAAAACAACTGAAAACGCACGAAATATTCGTAGTTTCTAGATGATCGAACCATCGTATTCAACATGCCTAAGACCTATAGATAGACTACTTGATCCCCTATACGCTACACGTAATCAAATTACTTAAGACAGACTATATGCCGGCAATCGGGTTCATTGACCCTAAACCCATTGAAAACGTCGCAAAAGGTACAAGATATTCGATCTGTACTCTAGATAATCAAAATCAAACGGTCGTATTTAGCGTACCGAAAAACTTATAACATTCTTGATGGCCTGTAAGCAATAAATAAATAACCAAACAAATGAAAACACACTACATTTTGCAAATCCAGTTCACTGATCGCAAACCCTTGAAACACCGTGAAAAGATATAATATAGTCAAAGTGGACATAAATAGCAAAAATACGCATCCAGCGTGCTTGATAATCTAATAGAAGCTCACTGTAAGGTATCAACGCAATAACATGCCGAAAATAGAAAATATTTCGTTTCTGGTAAAGGCTGACGTACCATATTCGGTCCCACAGCGGCCCAGAGAGTGCTCCTTCAAAAGAGTCGTGGTCAGCTAAGTTGTAGACGTCGATGTGCTGATTCTGCGTAGAGCCCTGTTTGACAATGTGAAGCCTGTGTCGCGAGATATGGGCTGCGAAAAACGGCACCTTATGACCATATTTGGCCAAGAACCCTTAAAACACGTTTTTGGCCATTTCGATTTCCTGAATGGGGTCGGAGCACTTCGCGTTCAGCTAAAGGGCACATCCTCGTCACTTTTTCTATCGAAGAAAATAATTTGTCGAAATCCATCCAGTCGAACATGAGTTATGAATGAGAGAAACAGACAAAAAATTTTCATGGTTTTACTCCTACCGCGCTCAATGGAAACTCCGCTCAATTCGCTTGCTTCGTTTCAAAAGAATCTAAGCCTCCTATCAAATATTAGCATATACAGCAGTTTTCCAGTCTCACAAAACTGCAGCAGGGTTGCTTATTGGGCTTAAATATTGGAAAGAAAATCTATTCTAAGGCACGGCAGCATATCCAAGATATGAGAATTGCAATATATATTTAAACAGTAGGTTACACGATTGGCGTGCAATACATGGAGAAATAATATGTTTTAAAACGAAGACCAAAGGCCGGAAACGCAGGAGTGCAAAACCGTAGACGGCTGCTACCGGCCGCAGGTCGGTTTTTGTGCTAGTATGTTCTATAAAGACGTGTGCAAAGAAATAATGCATTGTACCACAGCTCTGTCCAAGAGACCGTCCAAATCGTCAACCGCGTCTTTGGATGCCGTTGAACTATGTAGTATTTCCAAGCCTTGTTCGACATCGCTGAGGACACTCTCCGTACGCTCGAGCCTTAAATCTAAATCCGCGGGCCGTCCGAACAGGGACAACTTGAGCCGACAGTCGGTCATTTGTTTCTAAAACGAACCCATATTACCACAATTATCCAATGATATTCACAAGTGTGACATTTGAACGTGGTTAGCGACAAACTAAAAATGAGACTGATCTTAAGAAAATTTAGCAACTTATGAATCTTAAATTTAACCTATTAGAATGGGTGTGGTCACCTCAGGTGTCACGATGGTCCAAATCCGTAGCTTTTAGCTTGGAGGGATTCGTTTAAATGTCCTATCTCACATTCTGTCAATCAGGTTTCACGTTCTAATTTCAGTTTATACTATGGGTCTCAATCTGACATGCTGATCTCCTTCTTCAGCTAGCAGTAGTTTTGTATAACTTTATAAGTTGTTTCTTACCTGCCTAAATTTCTGCTCGTTACACCTATGCTGTTTTAGCCCGCTGTTGTCGAAATTAACTATGTAAATGAAATAAAACCATTTTGTTTTATTTTTCACATTGTGCAAACATTCTCATGTATCAAGGGTAGGCCAGATTGTCATACAATAAATTATTTGGAACCATTTTCTTGAATGCATCTGAGAAATCGTTTTCCTACTCCATATAGATTTCAAAAATTCAAAATACAATTTTGTTTCCACACTTTCGATATATCGAAAACGTTTACACTACTTTGTCAACCTGATTCGAATTAATAAAGTAAAATCACAAAAATTGACAAAATATTTGGAAGCAAAATACTGCTCAAATTGGACTGAAGTTCCGCTTTTATAGAATATTTGGCACTGTTTTCATAAATTAAGCCAGCGCTACTCTCTGATTTTCCGGCAAAAAGTTATGTCCTCCTAAACATAACGCAAAATATTACAAAATGGGTAGTTTTTCAATGCAAGTACGTAGCTGTTTTCTATGCAGCACGTGCTTATTATGTACTACTAACGTTGTTTATGTAGGTAGTACTTATGAAAACAAATACTAATGTCCCTCTTACTAAACAAACTATATAGAGCTAAAATTGTGTAACTGCTTAACTTGGTTTTAGCTGACAACTGTTTCGAATATTGACAATTAGCAGCAAGAGTATATAATGAAAGATTATGACATTTCCTAGCACTCTAATGTCAACCCGTAGTTGATGCGGGTGTCTTCGGCCCTACTTAGTCTTGGGAGGTCGTCATGTGCAGACTCTGATGTTTTCTCGTAATATAGTTCACTTGTTTAGCAAACACGCAGGTCTGACCCCCATGTTTCTAGGGTCTCAGATGAACAACTGTCATTGGATGGTCGCACCTGCCATCGCACAATATGAGGGGTATGGCCGAAAACAAAGGTGTCGTCAAGTACGGGTTAACATTACAACGATGGCAAGTGTCGTAGTCTTCCTTTGTGCACTATTGGTAGCAGCAACTGACTGAATACGTTGTAGTTAATTCAAAACAAATACCACGCAGTGGTTAGAGCAACGACATGTAAGTCACTTATCTTTTAAATTATAAATGTTTGCTGTAAAATATACACAGTACACAATACTGGGTACAGCGGTATTAATATTCTCAAAACTGGAACTTGAACACACTTCGACTGACAAGAACTTGGTGGTAACAAGTGGCAAAAGAAGTAAAAAGGTCTTTACCTTTAAATGTTCAAGTTGTTCACGCCATCGATGTGCGGCTTGTTCTTTGCCGTCAATACTAGATACAGCGGTATAAATATTCTCAAAAACTGGAACTCGAACACACTTCGACTGAAAAGAACCTGGTGGTAACAAGTGGCAAAAGAAGTAAAAAGGTCTTTACCTTTAAATGTTCAAGTTGTTCAAGCAATCGATGTGCGGCTTGTTCTTTGCCGTCAATACTAGATACAGCGGTATTAATATTCTCAAAAATTGGAACTTGAACACACATCGGTTGACAAAGACATGGTGGTAACAAGTGGCAAAAGAAGTAAAAAGGTCTTTACCTTTAAATGTTCAAGTTGTTCACGCAATCGATGTGCGGTTTTTTCTTTGCCGTCAATACTAGATACAGCGGTATTAATATTCTCAAAAATTGGAACTTGAACACACATCGGTTGACAAAGACATGGTGGTAACAAGTGGCAAAAGAAGTAAAAAGGTCTTTACCTTTAAATGTTCAAGTTGTTCACGCCATAGATGTGCGGTTTTTTCTTTGCCGTCAATACTAGATACAGCGGTATTAATATTGTCAAAAATTGGAACTTGAACACACATCGGTTGACAAAGACATGGTGGTAACAAGTGGCAAAAGAAGTAAAAAAGTCTTTACCTTTAAATGTTCAAGTTGTTCACGCAATCGATGTGCTGCTTGTTCTTTGTCGTCAATACTAGATACAGCGGTAGTAATATTCTCAAAAACTGGAACTTGAACACACTTCGATTGACAAGAACCTGGTGGTAACAAGTGGCAAAATAAGTAGAAAGGTTGTTACCTTTAAATGTTCAAGTTGTTCACGCAATCGATGAGCGACTTTTTCTTTGTCGTCGATACTAGATAAAGCGGTATTAAAATATTCTCAAAAATTGGAACTTAAACACACATCGGTTGACAAAGACGTGGTGGTACCAAGTGGCAAAAGAACCAAAAAGGTCTTTACCTTTAAATGTTCAAGTTGTTCACGCAATCGATGTGCGGCTTGTTCTTTGTCGTCAATACTAGATACAGCGGTATTAATATTCTCAAAAACTGGAACTTGAACACACTTCGATTGACAAGAACCTGGTGGTAACAAGTGGCAAAATAAGTAGAAAGGTCGTTACCTTTAAATGTTCAAGTTGTTCACGCAATCGATGTGCGGTTTTTTCTTTGCCGTCAATACTAGATACAGCGGTATTAATATTCTCAAAAATTGTAACTTGAACACACACCGGTTGACAAAGACGTAGTGGTAACAAGTGGCAAAAGAACCAAAAAGGTCTTTACCTTTAAATGTTCAAGTTGTTCACGCAATCGATGTGCGGCTTGTTCTTTGTCGTCAATACTAGATACAGCGGTATTAATATTCTCAAAAACTGGAACTTGAACACACTTCGATTGACAAGAACCTGGTGGTAACAAGTGGCAAAATAAGTAGAAAGGTCGTTACCTTTAAATGTTCAAGTTGTTCACGCAATCGATGTGCGGTTTTTTCTTTGCCGTCAATACTAGATACAGCGGTATTAATATTCTCAAAAATTGTAACTTGAACACACATCGGTTGACAAAGACGTGGTGGTAACAAGTGGCAAAAGAACCAAAAAGGTCTTTACCTTTAAATGTTCAAGTTGTTCACGCAATCGATGTGCGGCTTGTTCTTTGTCGTCAATACTAGATACAGCGGTATTAATATTCTCAAAAACTGGAACTTGAACACACTTCGATTGACAAGAACCTGGTGGTAACAAGTGGCAAAATAAGTAGAAAGGTCGTTACCTTTAAATGTTCAAGTTGTTCACGCAATCGATGTGCGGTTTTTTCTTTGCCGTCAATACTAGATACAGCGGTATTAATATTCTCAAAAATTGTAACTTGAACACACATCGGTTGACAAAGACGTGGTGGTAACAAGTGGCAAAAGAACCAAAAAGGTCTTTACCTTTAAATGTTCAAGTTGTTCACGCAATCGGTGTGCGGCTTGTTCTTTGCCGTGACCCAAATGCACATCCACCTGTTTCTCCAGCCCAGCTATAATACCGTCGTTTTCTTGGAATTGGGCTTTTAGTTGCTGAAACAAAAAGCTGATGTCACACGATAACTGCATAGTGTTACATTTTCATATAGAACATAACAATGTGCCTAAATTGTTCGCGAATGGATGAAACATAACTAGACTTGTGTATTCTAATGAGCCATGAATAGATGTTGTAAAGTTGGCTCAAGTTGAATGGCTATATATGAATTTTTCTGCCAGCTCTTTCTTTTTCAAAATTTATGTTTTAAAAACTTTCGACTCAGAAGCGACGGAAAAAGTTAACGCCACGAAGCAAAGTTTGGAAGCACAGCACTAACACAAATATTATATAGGTAGTATAAAAGTAAGTCAATTCAAAAGATTTTTAAACTATTTTCCGCTGCTCAAATACATAAACAAAAATATATGTGTATAATCGCATTAAGTGTATGATCATAAATTTTGTGCTCAAACTTATGCGGCGTTCACGTTATAATGTCCCCGCTGTTTGGAACTTTTGTCCCCTGTAGTCGCAACCCTACCGTATAGACAGTCAGGGTGATATCCATACTGTAAATCAATTCCCGAGGGTGTACCTCACACCCCTAGCTGCTACATTTTTTCAAGACAGTGTCGTACACACCCTTAGCTACCAGTTTGGCGCGAATTAACTATAACAAACACCGTCTGTAGCTAATGCGGATTATTAGTCAATTGCGGCAAGCAGACTTATTTAAATTCTCGATACTTGTATCTATGCCATATGAACGTTGAGTAAATAATTCCGAACACTGTCAATAAACCTGGCAGAAGACACGGTGTGTCTGCCACTGTCGAGAAGTGGTAATACGCGTAACTTGCTACCTTTGAAAAAATTTATTAAAAACATGGGGGCGTCTAAGACATCCTATCGACTCAGTGTGCCTGACACTGTGTGGTTGGGTGCCTACGTTGGGGAATTTATAACGTGAACGCCGAATTAGTTTCTGGCGGAGGTAGAATGCTTCGCAATCAGTTAATTCAAGGTGGTGTTAGGAACATAGAAATTTACTGAGCTGAGTTATAATGTTTAAATTATAGTAATATTGCTATAACTACGACTTGAAAGCTTGCATTACCTTATCGCAGGCTTTTTACATTGCAATAATTTACTAAAAATGATATAATCCAAGTTTCGCTTATATATAATCCATTTTGTGTTATTAAATATAGTAAGATTTCAAAGCAATAAAAGTTATAGCACAAAAATATAGATTTTGGAAGTGTTAATTCCGATTTTTTTACTTCATATATAGATATTTGAGCTGAGTTTAGCTCGTAGTCCAGTTCTAAAATTATGATATACAATCAAAATACTATCCGTGAAATTTAAAAGAAGTTTCTTTGATTTTTGCACCGCCAGATATTCTTTTAAAATTCAAAGAATATTCCTTAAAATTTCACAGAATTTTCAAAAAATTATCTTATTAAGAATTATCTTTGAAATTTCAAAGAATAGTTACTTGAATTTTAAAAAGATATAATCAAGGCGGCAATATATTGCTGCCCAAGAATGTTTGTAACGAATACATAGTTGTGGTTCTTGCATTCAAACGATATGACGAAAGGTGAAAGAAGAGCCAACTACTTGATATTCCTCAGGCACGTCTGATGCTAGTACGTCACTTCCGAGGCGAGACGATAATAGATAGTCGACGTGTTGAATCCAAGTTTGACAATTGAGCAGTTGCTGTTCGAATTCTTGTGATTCGCATACGCCAGTTTCAAGAAACTTTTGTCTCTCGCGCGCCTGCAAACAAAATTTTATATATACGATAAAGATCACATATAAGACAGCTATAATTTATAAGAAGAAATTGTTGAGCTGCGACTATAGAGCTTAAAATAATAGGTAGGATTATCTATGCCTTGACCAAAGATACCAGCTTCATCTAATTGCATAAAATGGGTTATTCCCAAAATCACATTTAATTCATTGTAGAACCTTTTGATTAAACACAATTCCATAAAATCCGAAAAACTCTTTTAGCACGTTCTTGAGATATTTTTGTTTCTGTAATAAATGTATGGATGTGAAAATTATTAGCCTAAATTGAAATAATATTTCGAGTTGTAACAAAAGCTAAGCCAGAAGCAGTATAAAGTCCCAAATTGTTTAACTTAATTTTGAGTTTCACCATGTTTATTATGCCATCCCGGACTATTTGATTTCTCAATGTTGTGTGTTTGTTTCTTTCTACGTCTAGTTCTCAAGTGGAAACATCAGCGGAGTTATAGCTTAGTTTTAGTTAATTTGTCAAAATTCTCATAAACCGTTTAAGGCAATTTGTGTTTAATCAAAAGGTTCTACAATGAATTAAATGTGATTTTGGGAATAACCCATTATGATGAACTAGTTATTCGTCAAGCCATAATAATCCTACTATTATTTTAAGCTCTATAGTCGCAGGCTCAAAACATACTTTCTTATAATAAATTATAGCTGTCTTATATGTGATCTTTATATTATATATATGATTTTGTTTAGCACAAAACTCAAAAAAAAAAAATTTTTTTTTTTTCGAACGGCGGACTACTCAATTGCTCAAACACATTGGAGTATATCGTCTCGCCTCGTAGGTGGGTAAACATACCTGAGGAATATCAAGAAAGTGGTTGGCTCCTCTTCACCCTTCCATATGGTTTGGATAAATCCAACACAATTTGTGTGTAACACGATTTTCGTTCTTGGCCGCATTGATCTATCTTTTTAAAATTCAAGTAACTATTCTTGAAATTTCCCAAAATAATACTAATAGGATTTTTCAAAAACTATCTGAAATATATTTTGATTTTTTAAAAGAAATATATAACAAGTACAAGTGCAAAAAGAAAAAACTATTTTAAATTTCACAGAATATATTTTGATTGCCTTATATCATAGATTTGAGAAGTTTGCTAAAAGTTTTACAACTAAGAAGTTTGGCTGCAAATATATATATGAAGAAAAAATAGGAATTATATTTTTGTGCTATAACTTTTATTGCTTTGAAATCCTTCCTCTTATTTAATAACACAAAATGGATTATATATAAGCAAAACTTGGATTATATCATTTTTGATTGATTATTGCAAATGTGATACAGAATAAGAGTAATGCAAGTTTCAAGTCGTAGTTATAGCAATATTACTATCATTAAACATTATAACTCAGCTCAGTAAATTTCTATGTTCCTAACACCAGCCTTGATTTGAGCTGGTTGCCAAAGTTTCTCTTCCCTCCGCCAGACTTAAACGATTGGGCGTTCACTATAGCACACCCATCGATAGGATGTACTAAGACGCATGTTAATCAATTTTTTTCAAAGGTAGTCTTGCGCGTCTGGCCCCGTCCTCTGCCAGGTTTAATTGACATATTTTCCCAGAATTATTTGCAAACATTCATATGGCATAAATACAATTCGAGACTAAATAAGTATACTGCCGCAATTAACTAATAATCCGCATTAGGCTACAGACGGTGTTTGTATAGTTAATTCAGCACACCAAACTGTGAGGTATACAAACACTGTTAAAAAAGGGTGTACAGGCATTACACCCTGGGAATTGATTTACACATGGATATCACCCTGACTGTCTATACATTAGGTTGGAGCTAGGGGACAAAAGTTCCAAAACACGGAGCATTTTATAATTAAAACACATAGGTTTGAGCACAAAATTTATGATCCA
>JASANE010000039.1:0-37650 GCA_030248225.1 Trileptium ribeirensis | reverse complement strand
GGTATTCGCCTCCCACTCGGATTTGTAAGTTTTGCACGGGTATGAGCATATCGTAGCAGACGGAACATTCGATGTACGGCCTGATAAGTGTGGTATTAGTCAGTTCTTTTTTTTTTTTTTTTTTTTGCTCGGCGAAGCGGACCCTTGTGTGTTTGCACTTACCCCATCCAGAATTGCTGAAACGTACAATCAGCTCGGAAAGGTGATCCGAGACCAACTAATCCACCGTTGTAGGATTATTGGGAAGATGAAGCAAATTCATATGGACTTTGGAAAATCTGCTATTGCGTCATTTCGGGAAGTTTTCCCGAAGTAAGGGTTAGTGGTTGCCTATTCCACTTCTCACAGCGGTGCAGCGCAACCTCTCAGAAAAAGGACTGTCATGCGTTTATAAACAGTCGCCTCCGTTCGATATGGTCCAGTATTTTACAGTTAGACAATGGATTCTGCGACTTATTGCTCTGTCTTTGCTGAAGCCTGAATTTGTTACCGTGGCCTGGCTCCGATTCTTGTCTACATCGCCGTATACAGCCAATGCTCAAGTGGACGCGCAACTCAAAGACTTTGCCGCTTATTTTAATCGAGAACGGCTCTTTACACAAGACAAGATTGATACATGGAATCATTGGTTCAACGATGGCCCCCGCACCACCAATCATGCTGAGGGCTACAATAATTCTTTACGCCTCAAGTTCAACAGCGCATGTCACCCTCGGCTGCCGGTTTTCCTTGTTACTCTACAAAAAGCTCACAATGAAGCTCAAGTCCGACGTTCCCAAATTCGCTCGGGGCAACCAATCGCTGCGTCCGGCAACGCTGGGTGGACATAATGCCCGGATCTTCCAAGCGAAGCGCATATTTGAAGCTAATACCGCATCCTTCGATGCTTGTCAGTGGGACTACGATGAGAAGCTTGATCAAGCGATCGTTTCATATCTGGACTACGTGCAGCACTGTATATAGCCGAACGCTTTATCTGTAAGACTGTTTTTCTATTTGTCTTGTCTATCTTTATGTTATTGGCTTTTGAGACCACAGGTTGCGAAATGAGACTCCCTAGTTGCGAAATAAGACCATACAGTTGCGAAATGAGACTTTTCTAGAAATTGTATCGGTTGTGAAATGAGACTGGATGCGAAATGAGACACAATCAATCTATGCCAGTTCAGTCAATGGCAATATTGTAGGCAGCCAATAAAATTTGGTGTATATATTCGTGACGTCTACGCGCATATATTAATACGGCTTTGGTTTAATCTTGTTTACCGGCTGTTCGTATATATGGAACGTTTCAATCGACAGGAGGTATGCTGCATGCCCAACGTTCACAGCGAAAATACCAGTTGTAATAAGGCACAAAATATTTATTACACTGTTGTTTTCCTGATTAATAATACACAAACTCGGTTCCGAATCTACAAGTTTATCAAGACACAAAATTAAATTATAGAACGAATATACCGCGGAAGAATATGCGCATATACACCGCCATTGGTAACCTTTAAGCTATATATCGAACTGCAATAAAATTCAATTCTTTTTAAGTCGTAAGAGTAGGCAATACTGTAGTATATATGTCATTGCGTACAAAGCTATGAATTGCAAAGATCACATTTTTCACATTTCAGCATCCCAGCATATCAATTGAGAAAAGCATAATCCGTGTGTTTTAAAAAGTATATATTCAGCTACAGGCACTATCAATCTAAATAGTGTTACGAACGTAAATAAAAGCCAATATTTTGCAAAAATTGTAATACAAAATTAACTGCTGCTCCATTGTTATCCTGTAATTTTTAATGCATGATTTGCGTTTGTATTTCGATCTGTATAATGGTAAACATATGAAATTTAGTACATAAATTAAGGTAACCTGCTTTATTTTCACACAACTGTTTATATTATTACACATTTGATTCAATTTGTGGATGTTTAGATCTCGATGGGATAAACCCACGCCGTTCGTTCTAAGCATATCAATTGACAATAAGATTAGCGTCGCTTATAGTGACAGAAAAAATACAGCCAAATACCACACCATGCGAATCGTTAAAAAACATTTTATGAAAAAGTTTTATCGTGACAGCGTTAGTTTGTATTTCCTGAAGCTGTCGATGATGATGTATCAATGCAGAGATCGTCTTAGTGTCCAAACACCGTGGGTGTTAATAAGGTGTTAATACTAAGCAACTGCAGGATAGTGTACAAAAACATCGACCAGTGGACGTACCAAACACGTTCATTTTTAGTAAGAAGCTTACACTTAGATGTAGTAAGAACGATCATTTAAACAATCTGTTTACTGCTTGTATAACGGCAACGGTTCAATACTTATTTTAGCACCCTCCATAATCTCGTCTGCACCGGTCAGGCTGTTGAAGCTGGCAACTCTTTCACCATCAATTTGAAGTATCATCGGATCCGCCGGCAGTCGATCACGTGTTGTTTGACCTTTGGCTCCGCTAGCAGCAATACTTTCAGCTATACTTGCACGACGCGCAGCGAAACAAATCAAAGCATCACATGAAAACTGTGCATCTTCCAGTGTCAATCGGTGCAGACCAGTTGTGGCCCAAACAAACCGCAGAAAAGCATCACCGTTGACGACTCGACTGCCGAGCTCAAGTTCTCGAAGACCGAGTGACAAATCGATAAGACAGTCATCGCAAGACAAACAATTATTGCTTTCCGTCATTTGCCCTGTTGCGGAAACACCCGAAGAAGCCTCACAATTTGATGCAACCATTTTTAGCAGTCCATTAATCTGACTAGATTGAATCTGTTTGTATGCTGATTCGCTAACCATGGGCTCTCGAAGAGTCAAGCATTTTAAAGCCCTTGGTGTTGTCGCCATAAGAGCATTAAGTCCTGCCCGGGAGACGGCAGGGCATCGAACCAGGACCAACCTTTGCAACTTTGCACGAGCCGCTACTGCCAAAAACATTACGTCGGATGGAACAAAATCGTAGCAGTCGATTATTTCCAATTGTTCTAAATGACATAAAGACGACAAAAACGAGTAGTTTGACTCAAGGAATTCAGAATTATCTGTTTCATTGTTGTAGTTGCGAGATTTACCACCGAAATCAACTAGCTGCAACGAAAGACTACGCAAATGACAAAGTTGCGACATCGTTGATCGGAAGGCTTGTATTCCCTGCTCCTCGACACGTATTCGACGCAGCTGAAAATATCTTAATGACTGCGCCAGA
Organism: Trileptium ribeirensis; assembly: GCA_030248225.1. Lineage (NCBI taxonomy): Eukaryota > Metazoa > Nematoda > Enoplea > Enoplida > Thoracostomopsidae > Trileptium > Trileptium ribeirensis. The sequence goes on along the minus strand of JASANE010000039.1, from coordinate 34,438 downwards.
GTTGCCAATGGCTCCCATTTAACAAGACACGATTTGGCAATAGTCAAATCCGCTAGACACGGAAGCTTTGTGACGATGGCGCCCAAAAGATCATCCCTGCCGGTCCGGGTCAAGCTTACAATTTCGTATCGTTTGAGGCCCGGAAATCTAGGAGAATTTGCCCAATCGTAATCTTCCAAACGCCGGAGCATGCGGTACGAGACCCCTTCGAGCGACGATATGTGATTAAGTAAGCTTAGGCGATGCAGATCAATATACAGCGGTGTAGCAGTAGCTGATTGTGGCTCAGGGACACCTGCACAAAAAGCTATGCCATAGAGTTACAGACTAAAATAAGGGAAATTATTCATGAATAAGTAGCAAACTTATCGCGAAACATCTGGCTCTTAATTTGTCGGAGCAAGTTACCAATACAAAACTCCAATCAGTCGGAGCAAGTGAAAATGTAGTTTCGCAAATAATACTCATTTCTCAGATAGTATTTGGTGACTGTTTTCTTACGTCGGTACATTGCCGAACTCAATTATAGCATTGCATTCCTAGTTATGCACAATCTTTTACCATTCATTGTATGTGCATATTAATGTATCAGGGAGTCATTTAATGTGTCACAAATGATAATGTCATTTTGCTACCGAAACAGCATACGATTTCAAAAACACAATCTTCGGCCAACGATACGGATAACTGAGGATATTTTACTCACTAAAGGATCACATTGTGGCGTTACTACAGTGAGTTATTCGAAGATAGCTGAACGAGGTGTGTTACTTCAAGCGTTAAGGCGGACTTTTATCATTGGCCATGATATTCGTCCTGATTTTCGTTTGCAAATTTAACAACATCGCCCATACATTATTTTGGACCATGTAATACAATAGTGAAAGCGTCATTATTCAAGCATCTCTGAAACTCAATCTTCAAGCAAACCAAATACGTTGTACGCCCACGCTTTTTTATAACAACCACATACAACGGAAAAAGTTATTGTTGCAGTATATGCATCATTTTCACGAAAACATGGAAGTATAAATTTTAATTTCATTACAATAAACACAACATAGGTGCAAAACATTATACTCGTTCATAAGCTGTTGTGTTATACTTCCTGACTAGAGAATTCTAAAATGCAATTTTATTAATGCTTTCGAAATCTGCCGCGACCACGGGCCTCGCATCTTGCTTGTTGGAAGGATGGCAGTCATTTCTGTCGTGTGCTGCAAGAACATGAATGATGACAAAAAATTGCTAAAGAGAACCGAAAGCGCAATGATATCAGGGACATAGACGACTCGTTTTCACAGATTAGAAGCGCACCCAAGGGAGGGGCCAGGACGGGCGGGCCCCTGTCTTAGCTTCCACTTTAGGGGTTCCACCGGTACGCAAGGTTGAAAAGCTTTCCGCCCACTGGTGTAAAAAAAGCGAAGATTAACAAAACGCCCGTCTAAAGGCATAGAAAAATAAGGCCCTCCGCGTAAAATAATACATTCCTCCCTTAGCATAAAATTTTCACCTATAAAAATTCTGGATGCTCCACTGTCGCAGATGCAACCAACTAAAATAATTATGTTGTTGACTTGTTGACTAGTGTTGCCCACCACAATGGCATTTGAAACGCAGGCAATGATAAATTTATTTAGCAATAATTTAGCGATGCTTGTTCCGTACAAACTTGGTCAAACGTAACGCCTGGAAAATATTTATTATCAAACTCAATACCTACCCAATTTCTTATGTCGCAACAACTTGCTCAGTTTAGTAGAGTATTACTCTACCCCATACTCGGTCTACTACACTAGTTCACCGCAATAATACTTGTAGATAATCATGTAAAACAAGACATTACATTACTACAAAATTAAACTCTAACCTCCATCGGAACCGTAATCTACTCCTCGATTCGCACTAGCGCAGCAGCTGGTATCTATCGCCAGTGGTGCAAAAAGGTATCGTAGCGACGCAAAGCAACTAACTGCTGTTGCCGGAAAAGCACCGCTCCGCAACTCAATCGTTTCCAGCAGCGGTAGACCGGAATCTGCGGCCGACATAAAAACGGTCCAAAATCCATCCTGACACGCGTCTAAACGAAGAGTTCGAAGTCGTGGGCAATAACACCTGAGGTGTTCAGCGACCCACATGGGAAGTGTATGACATATATGACTGCTATCGGCGTACTTCTTGATGCACATTTTAATTTCGACTTCAACGCGCTTATCTCCACGCGTTTAGATATCGAACGGTTGCTAGACGGTATTTGCGGAGATGCTTCTACTGCAGTGACGACTGCAGGAATTACCTCTGATGTCGATGCAGGAGCAATGAACGGATTCGTTGGTCCAGATTTAATAACGTCCGAAGCTGGCCCTGAAGCGTTAAGTATCACTGAACGTGCGGTTTCGGACTCCGCCTGCTGTGTATAAAACGTCGCTGGAGTATTTTCGACGACTGACATCAATGCGGACGCAGTATTTTTCTTAGCTGACAGCGCCTCTGGTGGACATCGGAGCATATGCGGAGCCTGCTCACACAATGAGCTCGATGTTGAAGCAGCTTCAAAAGGCAACGCGGATACTGACATCAATGATTCAACGGAGTCTAATAAACAGTCAACTGTTCCAGCCACTACACGAGTTGTCTCCTCCATACATGAGAACAATGGTCCTCCAGCGTCGTGGCGTTGATCTAAATCCATTGCCTCGTGAGATAAATGATCGCTACTGTTGTAGCTGTCAGCGAAACTGGAATTTTCGCCTTTGAAATTGTTCGACTGCTGCGGAATAATGCTACAACGTTGCGAATGAATCCAAGAAAAATAACGTAAGTTTGGCCCGAGAGACGGCAGGAGTGCGGAAAACACCCGGCATTCGCGCAAAAAACAGTCGGATTTTGGATCACAGCAGCAACGTCGTGCCTGATTGTTAGTTGTAGGTCGACTACAGCAATTTCGACTCATTTCAAAGGTAGATCGGTTTAAGGCACATTTGTTATCACCCTTCGCCTTATTGCTAGCTGTAAACTTTACCACTGTGATCGCAGGTGGACTCCCTGACTAGTGAATTTTCAGACGTTTCCGCTGCAATTTCGACAATATTCAGTTGCGTAATTGCCAGTGGTACAGAATGAGCAAAAATTCGATTAACCCGTCGATGAACAAGTAGCAAATTGAGAAACGGGAATGTAACGAAGAATTAGTGATGGACTTGTTGTGTTCACTTTGATATTACCTTAAAAACAATGAGTAACAAACTAACAACTACATACATATAGATCAAGTTATTTTCGGTAAGAAATACCAAAAATTATTGTGGTAACCTAGAAGTAAAACAGGGTCTTTTCTTTTAGCCCCCAGCCCGAATTTGGTCAATTTTGAAGATACAGAGCTGATTTTGATATCATTCGATTCAGCTCGATGTGGCGGTTCAGAAAATACTCATTTTACCCACAACCCCAAAAAATTTTTCGATTTTTTGAGGTCCCGGTGGTCCCTCTTGGGAACCTTAAAATTTTTTCTTCAGCATATGGTCATGTTGGGTACCATTCGACTCGGCTTGATGAGAGAAATCTACTGGTGTGTATGGTATTGAAATGTACGCCATCGTTAGAAAGTTATGAGGGGCCCAATTAACCCTGAGGGGCTGGTTATAACGTTAAAAAAGAACAGCTTAGAGCGGGGGTCCTGGGGGCGGCAGCCCCCCGACTTAGGCTTAGTGTATGTCTCATAATGACCTTAGCTAAGACTAAGGCTTAGGCCTAGTATATCGAGAACGGCATGGCCTGCATTTCATTTCCGCCCTTCAGGGTTACTTCGGCCCTTATAACTTTCTAGCGGTGGCGTAGATTTCAATAAAATAAACACCACTAGATTTCTCTCATCAAGCCGAGTCGAATGGTACCCAACATGACCATATTCTGAAGAAAAATCTTTGGGTTCCCGGGGGGGCATTGGGACCTCAAAAAATTGAAAAAATTTTTTTCATGGATATGGGTAAAATGAGTATTTTCGGAACCGCCTCATCGAGCTGAATCGCTTGATACCAACATCAGCTCTGTATCTTCAAAATTGATCAAATTCGGGCTTGGGCGCTAAAAGAAAAGACCCTGTTTTACTTCTAGGTTACCACAATAATTTTTGGTATTTCTTACCGAAAATAACTTGATCTATATGTATGTAGTTGTTAGTTTGTTACTCATTGTTTTTAAGGTAATATCAAAGTGACAGCAAAAATTCTATCACTGATTCTTCGTTACATTCCCGTTTCTCAATTGCTACTTGTTCATCGACGGGTTAATCGAATTTTTGCTCATTCTGTACCACTGGCAATTACGCAACTGAATATTGTCGAAATTGCAGCGGAAACGTCTGAAAATTCACTAGTCAGGGAGTCCACCTGCGATCACAGTGGTAAAGTTTACAGCAGCAATAAGGCGAAGGGTGATAACAAATGTGCCTTAAACCGATCTACCTTTGAAATGAGTCGAAATTGCTGTAGTCGACCTACAACTAACAATCAGGCACGACGTTGCTGCTGTGATCCAAAATCCGACTGTTTTTTGCGCGAATGCCGGGTGTTTTCCGCACTCCTGCCGTCTCTCGGGCCAAACTTACGTTATTTTTCTTGGATTCATTCGCAACGTTGTAGCATTATTCCGCAGCAGTCGAACAATTTCAAAGGCGAAAATTCCAGTTTCGCTGACAGCTACAACAGTAGCGATCATTTATCTCACGAGGCAATGGATTTAGATCAACGCCACGACGCTGGAGGACCATTGTTCTCATGTATGGAGGAGACAACTCGTGTAGTGGCTGGAACAGTTGACTGTTTATTAGACTCCGTTGAATCATTGATGTCAGTATCCGCGTTGCCTTTTGAAGCTGCTTCAACATCGAGCTCATTGTGTGAGCAGACTCCGCATATGCTCCGATGTCCACCAGAGGCGCTGTCAGCTAAGAAAAATACTGCGTCCGCATTGATGTGCAGTCGTTCAGAAAATACTCCAGCGACGTTTTATACACAGCAGGCGGAGTCCGAAACCGCACGTTCAGTGATACTTAACGCTTCAGGGCCAGCTTCGGACGTTATTAAATCTGGACCAACGAATCCGTTCATTGCTCCTGCATCGACATCAGAGGTAATTCCTGCAGTCGTCACTGCAGTAGAAGCATCTCCGCAAATACCGTCTAGCAACCGTTCGATATCTAAACGCGTGGAGATAAGCGCGTTGAAGTCGAAATTAAATGTGCATCAAGAAGACGCCGATAGCGGTCATATATGTCATACACTTCCCATGTGGGTCGCTGAACACCTCAGGTGTTATTGCCCACGACTTCGAACTCTTCGTTTAGACGCGTGTCAGGATGGATTTTGGACCGTTTTTATGTCGGCCGCAGATTCCGGTCTACCGCTGCTGGAAACGATTGAGTTGCGGAGCGGTGCTTTTCCGGCAACAGCAGTTAGTTGCTTTGCGTCGCTACGATACCTTTTTGCACCACTGGCGATAGATACCAGCTGCTGCGCTAGTGCGAATCGAGGAGTAGATTACGGTTCCGATGGAGGTTAGAGTTTAATTTTGTAGTAATGTAATGTCTTGTTTTACATGATTATCTACAAGTATTATTGCGGTGAACTAGTGTAGTAGACCGAGTATGGGGTAGAGTAATACTCTACTAAACTGAGCAAGTTGTTGCCACATAAGTAATTGGGTAGGTATTGAGTTTGATGATAAATATTTTCCAGGCGTTACGTTTGACCGGTTTGTTGTAACAAGCATCGCTAAATTATTGCTAAATAAATTTATCATTGCCTGCGTTTCAAATGCCATTGTGGTGGGCAACACTAGTCAACAAGTCAACAACATAATTATTTTAGTTGGTTGCATCTGCGACAGTGGAGCATCCAGAATTTTTATAGGTGAAAATTTTATGCTAAGGGAGGAATGTATTATTTTACGCGGAGGGCCTTATTTTTCTATGCCTTTAGACGGGCGTTTTGTTAATCTTCGCTTTTTTTACACCAGTGGGCGGAAAGCTTTTCAACCTTGCGTACCGGTGGAACCCCTAAAGTGGAAGCTAAGACAGGGGCCCGCCCGTCCTGGCCCCTCCCTTGGGTGCGCTTCTAATCTGTGAAAACTAGTCGTCTATGTCCCTGATATCATTGCGCTTTCGGTTCTCTTTAGCAATTTTTTGTCATCATTCATGTTCTTGCAGCACACGACAGAAATGACTGCCATCCTTCCAACAAGCAAGATGCGAGGCCCGTGGTCGCGGCAGATTTCGAAAGCATTAATAAAATTGCATTTTAGAATTCTCTAGTCAGGAAGTATAACACAACAGCTTATGAACGAGTATAATGTTTTGCACCTATGTTGTGTTTATTGTAATGAAATTAAAATTTATACTTCCATGTTTTCGTGAAAACGATGCATATACTGCAACAATAACTTTTTCCGTTGTATGTGGTTGTTATAAAAAAGCGTGGGCGTACAACGTATTTGGTTTGCTTGAAGATTGAGTTTCAGAGATGCTTGAATAATGACGCTTTCACTATTGTATTACATGGTCCAAAATAAAGTATGGGCGATGATGTTAAAATTGCAAACGAAAATCAGGACTAATATCAAGGACAATGATAAAATTCAGACTTAACGCTTGAAGAAACACACCTCGTTCAGCTATCTTCGAATAACTCACTGTAGTAACGCCACAATGTGATCCTTTAGTGAGTAAAATATCCTCAGTTATCCGTATCGTTGGCCGAAGATTGTGTTTTTGAAATCGTATGCTGTTTCGGTAGCAAAATGACATTATCATTTGTGACACATTAAATGACTCCCTGATACATTAATATGCACATACAATGAATGGTAAAAGATTGTGCATAACTAGGAATGCAATGCTATAATTGAGTTCGGCAATGTACCGACGTAAGAAAACAGTCACCAAATACTATCTGAGAAATGAGTATTATTTGCGAAACTACATTTTCACTTGCTCCGACTGATTGGAGTTTTGTATTGGTAACTTGCTCCGACAAATTAAGAGCCAGATGTTTCGCGATAAGTTTGCTACTTATTCATGAATAATTTCCCTTATTTTAGTCTGTAACTCTATGGCATAGCTTTTTGTGCAGGTGTCCCTGAGCCACAATCAGCTACTGCTACACCGCTGTATATTGATCTGCATCGCCTAAGCTTACTTAATCACATATCGTCGCTCGAAGGGGTCTCGTACCGCATGCTCCGGCGTTTGGAAGATTACGATTGGGCAAATTCTCCTAGATTTCCGGGCCTCAAACGATACGAAATTGTAAGCTTGACCCGGACCGGCAGGGATGATCTTTTGGGCGCCATCGTCACAAAGCTTCCGTGTCTAGCGGGATTTGACTATTGCCAAATCGTGTCTTGTTAAATGGGAGCCATTGGCAACTCTGGCGCAGTCATTAAGATATTTTCAGCTGCGTCGAATACGTGTCGAGGAGCAGGGAATACAAGCCTTCCGATCAACGATGTCGCAACTTTGTCATTTGCGTAGTCTTTCGTTGCAGCTAGTTGATTTCGGTGGTAAATCTCGCAACTACAACAATGAAACAGATAATTCTGAATTCCTTGAGTCAAACTACTCGTTTTTGTCGTCTTTATGTCATTTAGAACAATTGGAAATAATCGACTGCTACGATTTTGTTCCATCCGACGTAATGTTTTTGGCAGTAGCGGCTCGTGCAAAGTTGCAAAGGTTGGTCCTGGTTCGATGCCCTGCCGTCTCCCGGGCAGGACTTAATGCTCTTATGGCGACAACACCAAGGGCTTTAAAATGCTTGACTCTTCGAGAGCCCATGGTTAGCGAATCAGCATACAAACAGATTCAATCTAGTCAGATTAATGGACTGCTAAAAATGGTTGCATCAAATTGTGAGGCTTCTTCGGGTGTTTCCGCAACAGGGCAAATGACGGAAAGCAATAATTGTTTGTCTTGCGATGACTGTCTTATCGATTTGTCACTCGGTCTTCGAGAACTTGAGCTCGGCAGTCGAGTCGTCAACGGTGATGCTTTTCTGCGGTTTGTTTGGGCCACAACTCGTCTGCACCGATTGACACTGGAAGATGCACAGTTTTCATGTGATGCTTTGATTTGTTTCGCTGCGCGTCGTGCAAGTATAGCTGAAAGTATTGCTGCTAGCGGAGCCAAAGGTCAAACAACACGTGATCGACTGCCGGCGGATCCGATGATACTTCAAATTGATGGTGAAAGAGTTGCCAGCTTCAACAGCCTGACCGGTGCAGACGAGATTATGGAGGGTGCTAAAAATAGTATTAACCGTTGCCGTTATACAAGCAGTAAACAGATTGTTTAAATGATCGTTCTTACTACATCTAAGTGTAAGCTTCTTACTAAAAATGAACGTGTTTGGTACGTCCACTGGTCGATGTTTTTGTACACTATCCTGCAGTTGCTTAGTATTAACACCTTATTAACACCCACGGTGTTTGGACACTAAGACGATCTCTGCATTGATACATCATCATCGACAGCTTCAGGAAATACAAACTAACGCTGTCACGATAAAACTTTTTCATAAAATGTTTTTTAACGATTCGCATGGTGTGGTATTTGGCTGTATTTTTTCTGTCACTATAAGCGACGCTAATCTTATTGTCAATTGATATGCTTAGAACGAACGGCGTGGGTTTATCCCATCGAGAGTCTAAACATCCACAAATTCGAATCCAATGTGTAATAATATAAACAGTGGAAAGAAAGTAGGGCACCTTAACTTAATTACTAAACTTCATAACTACTCTAAACCATTTTTCCGGACGGAATACAAACGAAATTATTCATTAAAAATTACCGGGTAACCAATGGGGAGGAGGTAAATTTTGATTACAAATTTTGCAAAATATTGGCTTTTATTTACGTTCGTAACACTATTTAGATTGATAGTGCCTGTAGCTGAATATATACTTTTTCGGATTATCTTTTCTCAATTGATATGCTGGGGATGCTGAAATGTGAAAAATGTGATCTTTGCATTTTATAACCACGGATTATGCTTTTCTCAATTGATATGCTGGGATGCTGAAATTGAAAATGTGATCTTTGCAATTCATAGCTTTGTACGCAATGACATATATACTACTTTGTACTCTATGCCTACTCTATACGACTTAAAAAGTATGTTTACTCTTACGACTTAAAAAGAATTGAATTTTATTGCAGTTCGATATATAGCTTAAAGGTTACCAATGGCGGTGTCTATGCGCATATTCTTCCGCGGTATATTCGTTCTATAATTTAATTTTGTGTCTTGATAAACTTGTAGATTCGGAACCGAGTTTGTGTATTATTAATCAGGAAAACAACAGTGTAATAAATATTTTGTGCCTTATTACAACTGGTATTTTCGCTGTGAACGTTGGGCATGCAGCATACCTCCTGTCGATTGAAACGTTCCATATATACGAACAGCCGGTAAACAAGATTAAACCAAAGCCGTATTAATATATGCGCGTAGTCGAAAAAACCAAATTTATGGCTGCCTAAATATTGCCATTGACTGAACTGGCAAGATTGATGTGTCTCATTTCGCATCAGACTCATTTCACACCAAATTTTATTGGCTGCCTCAATATTGCCATTGACTGAACTGGCATAGATTGATTTTGTGTCTCATTTCGCATCCAGTCTCATTTCACAACCGATTTTCTCAGATTCTAGATCTCATTTCGCAACTGTATGGTCTTATTTCGCAATAGGGGACTCTATTTCGCAACCTGTGGTCTCAAAAGCCAATAACATAAAGATAGACAAGACAAATAGAAAAACAGTCTTACAGATAAAGCGTTCGGCTATATACAGTGCTGCACGTAGTCCAGATATGAAACGATCGCTTGATCAAGCTTCTCATCGTAGTCCCACTGACAAGCATCGAAGGATGCGGTATTAGCTTCAAATATGCGCTTCGCTTGGAAGATCCGGGCATTATGTCCACCCAGCGTTGCCGGACGCAGCGATTGGTTGCCCCGAGCGAATTTGGGAACGTCGGACTTGAGCTTCATTGTGAGCTTTTTGTAGAGTAACAAGGAAAACCGGCAGCCGAGGGTGACATGCGCTGTTGAACTTGAGGCGTAAAGAATTATTGTAGCCCTCAGCACGATTGGTGGTGCGGGGGCCATCGTTGAACCAATGATTCCATGTATCAATCTTGTCTTGTGTAAAGAGCCGTTCTCGATTAAAATAAGCGGCAAAGTCTTTGAGTTGCGCGTCCACTTGAGCATTGGCTGTATACGGCGATGTAGACAAGAATCGGAGCCAGGCCACGGTAACAAATTCAGGCTTCAGCAAAGACAGAGCAATAAGTCGCAGAATCCATTGTCTAACTGTAGAATATTGGACCATATCGAACGGAGGCGACTGTTTATAAACGCATGACAGTCCTTTTTCTGAGAGGTTGCGCTGCACCGCCTGTGAGAAGTGGAATAGGCAACCACTAACCCTTACTTCGGGAAAAACTTCCCGAAATGACGCAATAGCAGATTTTTCAAAGTCCATATGAATTTGCTTCATCTTCCCAATAATCCTACAACGGTGGATTAGTTGGTCTCGGATCACCTTTCCGAGCTGATTGTACGTTTCAGCAATTCTGGATGGGGTAAGTGCAAACACACAAGGGGTCGCTTCGCCAAGCAAACTGACTAATACCACACTTATCAGGCCGTACATCGAATGTTCCGTCTGCTACGATATGCTCAGACCCGTGCAAAACTTACAAATCCGAGTGGGAGGCGAATACCAGCATGGGCTGTTCATGCTGCTCAAACAAAAGAAACTGTTCCATGTACCTAGGATCATCAGGATCGGATGAGTTTTTACCAGCCAAAGTCAGCTTGAACTCCGCGGGGATGGCATTGATTGAAGATACTGTAGGGTATTTTTCGTTAAGTTTGCGGTATAGCGTAGGTTTCAGTTTTTTGAAAGGCGGCATTTCCAGCTCTCCCGAGTCGCGTAGACCACAGTCATTCCCCAAATCTTTGGTAATTTCCGCCAATTGACCCGAGTACGGCGCCCGAGGGCGCTTCCCGGTTGATCGAACAACTTCCTTTAGTTGCTGGCAGGCGTTCTTGGCTAATGCATGCGCGTCAGGGTCGGGATCACAAAAGTGTTCATTGCTTGGTTCGTCAGGATCAGTTTTGAAGGCGCCGTCTTCAATGCGAACAACGTGGATTGGCTGTTGGACCTTTTTTGAGTCAATTTTCTACAACCCGAGCAACCCCAAAAAGGTGAGGTTGCTGAAGCTTTGAGGCGAGAGAACATGTATACAAAACCAGGGTGGTGAACGCTGCGGTATATAAGAACATCTTTGACACGATTCGACTTAGAAAATTCGGGAACGCCGAAACTCGACTTTGTGAAATAACACGTTGCGTAGTAACTATGAATTCAGAAGAACAATGGTGGAGACAAATGAAAACAAATAGACTCTGAGCTCTGAGATTAATGACTGTCGGAATAGATCATTTACGAACTTGACACTTGACAGGATTTTCTCACAATTTTACGTATTACCGGTAAATCTCTGCTTTTGCCGGAAAATAAATTTATGAATATCAACTTAAACTTAGAAGGGTGCTAATCGAGACTAAGGTTGCGAAATGAGTGTGAGGTTGCGAATCAAGACTCTGAAGTTGCGAATCGAGACTCTGAGTTGCGAATCGAGACCGGTTGCGAAATGAGACTAAATTTTGAGCAAAATCGAAAATTGGTTGCGAAATACCCATAGATTCACATGTATAATTGTCGTGCTTTCGGTGAGCACCATGCTACTGCAGTATTCGTTTTATGTAACCGCATCGCACAACGTCACGAATAAACGAATTCACTTATCAGTTGTGGTAATATTAAGATTGTTGATAGTCTTTTAGTCGCAAATATGTTTCAGAATGGTCCTCGAGTGTGATTCCACGTTGTAGATGTTTATAACATATTTCGTTTATTGTAACCTTAATCTATCATAACAGCAAAGAAGTAGATAAATTTTTTCATCCAGAATAACATTTAGCCATATTTCTGTCGTTTAGTATTGCATAAAAATATGGCTTGTCAACGATAAGTATACCAATATTTGTGAAATATATACATCCTGAAAATCATCTTACGTGCATCCGTAAAAAGATTATTTTTACAGGTGAAATATATATTGTCGCACATAAGCCAAAACCGAAGTACTATTAAATTTTACATGTCATTTTAATCATAAATCATTTGTTATTGAGATAACCGGAAATGCGGGATATACATATATAGAAATGGACGCTGCGCAAAAAGTATAAATACTTTGATGGGTTATTTTAATATCTTAAGTGGTCCATGGGTTATATTGTGACAGAACTTAAGGCATGGGCTTAATGCATACAATACCAAAGCAGGACGACTTTGGTATTCTACACTTCACCGTCAAGTTTATTTTGGACTCCATTTATATTGTATATATTTATACTTGTATTTGCTGTATTTTGTGGAGATAAAATTTCCGTTAGTTATCGCTGCGAGCTGACACGATCTGAAATACGGAGCTGTTCAACCGCATACCGAACACACGGAGATATACAAGTATATATGCGAATGCTTTTAAGGAGGTATAAATATTGAAATACTTCAGCCATCAGTTCTTGAATTTAGGTTTGTTACAGAGTATTGCGAATTTTCAAAATAGACGTGAAACAACTGGTTTGTGGTGTGCCACTTAAAAATACCTAAACATCACTGTGTCAAAAGTTATATCTATACTCGTTGCAGTATTGGATGTTCGTATTTTGAATTATGAAAACATGGTCATATCCTAGTTTAGGAGCTGCATGTTAGAGGTCAGAACGAGCCAAATTTTTCACTTTCACTCGATTCAAATTTAACCTGGTTCCGTTCGAGTCGATATATTCGGGAGACGGTTCGGCTCAAAACTTTCAACCTCCGAGCGGATCGTCACAGTTAGGATCGGCATGTGTCTAAAACCTTGAGAATGAAAATTGTATGTGGCGTTCGTGGATGTACAAAATGAAAATAATACTATACTCTACTCATACTGTAAAACCTGCAGTACGAAGCGCAGATGATAAAACATACACGCTCAAGGACCGGGATGCGGTAGCCGGGTCTCCGAGGGCGGCGGCAGCTTTGGTTTCGCAATAAGCACCTAAGGGTTCGACGCCGCCTGCGGTGCCTCCAAATGGCATCGGGTGACCTGTCAGGGATTAGGATAACCTATCCTCCGGATAGGGTGTTGGAGTGCAAAGCAAAATTGTGAACCCACTATTCCCGTGACTATTTACCGTTGCAGTTTGGACCATACATACTAACGCTTCGAGGTTTCAGAAGGTAGCCGGTGTCGGCAGGGGAAGTCATGTCAGGAGAGTGTAGACATTTAGCGAGAACTGTGCTTAACTCTGCGGGGTTAGAAAGGGCATAACTCAACTTTGATGTCAAGCCTCTTGTCTGATTAGTTTAGCACAATCTTAAATTAGTCGAGGAACCGTCTGTCTAACGGGCTATTTCAACGGGACGCTGGAAAATTGAAAACATAGACTTCCAGCATAGCCTCCCTAGATCAAATTATAATATATTTTACCTTAAATTTTTTTTGTAGCTATCGTAATTTGAAGGATTGGTCATGTAAAATTGGCATACCTAAATATTTGGCTTTATCTTTGAGTTAGTCTGTCCAAAGTTGTTGTAATTGAGCCTATTCACCAATGACTTATGGGGCGTTTAAAATAAGTTGTGTGCAAAATGACTCTAAGTTGTCCAGCAGTATCATGAGGATCATACTGTTTCCGCATATAGCTTTTCTATGCACCCCGGACACCTAGAGAAGTCTTACGTGACTGTAAGGTTTTGAATGAAAAGTCTGCGCTGACTATGAATTTTGTGCGATAGTCTCCCGCGACTATTAGCTAAAACGCGCCAAAATTTTAATTTCTTATCTTCGAGTCTGTCAAGAATTGTACTTATCCAAAATTGGAATCATTACACAATGTAGTGCTGCCAAAATTTGAATTTCCTGCCTCGGAAACTGTAAAAATTAATTTTTTTTACCTTTATAGTATAAATCATAACATTAACCACATAAATCAGTGCGCCAGGACACTATAGTCTGTCCTTTGTAGTTAGCCTAGACTAGACAGAATATCCAGAGAGCTATATACGGCTGCAAGGAAAACACATATAGCTAACTCGTGCTATAACAATGTTCATTGAATCTACTTTGATAGTCGGACAAGACTAAGTCAGGCTGCACTCAACTTATCGTAAACGACTCATTTTGAAACATTAGCTGATTTTAGTGAGTTTATGCAAACTGTTGACAACTTCTTGCCAGCTTATGCGATTTGGCACATCTATACGGCCTGGAATACGGGAACCAGTTGATAGTCTGTACACTTACCTGAATTTCAATTGCTCAAACAAATCCACTCATTCAAAATTTAGATGTGCATTGCTCGCTCTATTGTTGCAAGCCGCTTAGAGCCACATACAAATGATATTTTTGTTTGAATTCCGGGGTTTAGTTTCGTTGGCTTATACCAAATTACTAAAGCTAGTTCGCTTTTTTATAACCTTCACCTTTTTTCTATTCACTACTACCCAACATAATACATGATATACGTGACATCATTAAAACATTTCAGATTGTTTATAAGAGCAACACATAGTACAAAGTTTTTATACCACATATCATACAAAGTCAATTTTAAGAATCCACATTTAGTTGATTCCGTAAGCAACAGTTTTGTGTCAGCAAATACTCAGTGTTCCTTCAGAGACTTACTTCAAATTTGGTTTGTTAACTTTTTCCGATGAAAGCTAAATATTTTTTATTCTAATGAGCAGTTTTCTCAATTCAGACATTGGAATTTTTAAGATGTTCATCACTGTAAATACTCCTAGAAGCACCCAAATGATTTCATCTGCTTACAGGAGATCTTCGTGCAAAAATTTGGACTGCTACGAGGAACACCTACCTTATCGAAATTATGCGAAGAGTGACAGAAAGCGTTGTCCGCGGATCCGGGATTCCACGGTGGGGGATCCACCTCCCGAGGCATCCCAGCCAAATGCCTCCCTCCGGGAGCTGCACCCTTCCGCCGAAGGGAAATCGCATCCTGCCATCCCTACGACGAAGGCAGGCGGAAAGATTTGACAAAAATTGGGGAAATTGGTAAAAATTGGTGGAAATTGTCGAAATTCGGGGGAACATTTGCAAAAATCTGGGGACTATTTGTCAAACATTTGGGAAATTGGCAAAAATTAAGAAAAATGTTGAGTCCCAAGAAATTTCTAAAAGTTATCCACCCACTGTCCCGTGGGGGATCTGACCTGTGGATCTGTCCATGATCTACCCTGGTGGCAGTCATTTTAAGCGATATTTACTTTGTCTGTCGCTCTGACAACGCTACTGGCTTTATATGTTCCAAGCTATAAAGACGAAAGTTGAGTCTAGAGTTTTAAAGAACTCATTGCAGAATTTATCGGGCTGCGCTTCATATGGCCATTTTGTACGATAAAAAACAAGTCAGTTTAACTTTCCAATTTGGCATTTTAGGTCTCCAAGCGGTTTTTGATTTCTTCTAATTCCAAGATTAATGCTTGAGCGCAGCTTTGGTGTATGTATCCGGGTTGTTCTTTTCTCAAGTCAGTTCACAATCTTAAAAGCGATGCACGCGAACAAAATCCGCGTGTACGCGTTCACTTTATACGATGCAGCACCGCACAGGCTTTGTACGTTATCATTATTTTGCGATTTAACATAGCATTTTTCTGATCGCGTACAATTGAAAAAGCGATTACCAGTCGCGTTTCTTTGTATGTTATAGTACACAAGTATAATACCGCTAACATCGTCATTTGATTCACAATGTCATATGACGAACGCGTACAAACGTGTGCAATGAGCAAATATGCGGGAACGCAAATTCCATTCGTACATGGCAGAGCCCATGTTTGCGCTCGCAAAAATATGGTGAAAATGCGAACACCAAATTTCTGCGTAAATCAATGCAAACATTTTGACAAAAGAATGTCGGTGTACGCATCTGAAGTGGATCATGCATATAAGACAGAGTGAAATTTTGGGCAATGAACTGTCACGTCAAACACGAGAAGGAAACCTTTGTTCGCATAGATTTAATAGGGTACCATATTTATAAGTTGAAAGGTCCACAATCAAGTTTTCTGTCTCCATAAAATCTGATAACAATGAGCTTTGGTACAAAAATTTTGCCTTGATGTTTCAATAGAAGTTTGAAGACGAATGTTAAACTCATTTAGCATTCACTCTTTGCCATCATGAATTTTCCAGTTCTGCTTGAGTTTATCAACTATACGCATATTTGATGTGGCTCAATAATTTTGTCATGACATTGTAACAAAGCTGTAAGAGGTCACATACATGCATATTATGTTTTATGCTGAATATTGTCATGAGACATCACGTGGCTTGCTTTGACCAAATGTATGAATATATAATACATGCATATACGTGGATCCATAAGTATCCATAGCTTATGGATATTGTAATATACCTGTTGCTGCCAATAATGGTCTTTCGGACGCCCGCACATAAATCATGAAACAAACCATAAAATGTCAACAAATAAAACATCAGCATTTTAATGTCGGGTATATTACAAGTATTTAAATACCCAGGGGAGCCAGAGTGACCCAATACCTGATCATCTGACGAATTTCTCGATAAAATTGTATGGGCGGTTCTGATGACGTTTAGAAATCAGATATCTCTTTTGCGCCTACCGTCGGTCTGCAAGCAACAACGTAGTGATATAAGAAATTCGGTAACTTTGGACGGCTATTCTATGTATTTTGTATATCCAAAATACTAATTTTTGTTAACACTTCCCCGGCTTAAAATAAAGCAGGCTACAAGCCCAAATATGTATGCCTATTTATACAATGAGACTGCTGCTGCAACGACAAAACTACGGTAACAGTAGCTACGGAATAACTGAAGACTTTACGAGGCATGAAACCGCAGAAAAAGTAGAGAAATCTGTCGGAGACATCGTACAACGTAATACTATGTACCTACCAATCTTTGCATGTATATAGCTAGAATCTATTTCTTAAGATCCACTGCTGTGACTGTTTCTCGTTACAAAACAATTACACATATCTCCATATTAGGATTCTTTGGTCAAATTCGGTTCACGATCTCAACCCCTAGATTAACCGACTCCCTTATAACAATTTACCAATATAATACCATATATTTACAAAAAACACAAAATTTCATATATCGCGATGGTTAGGTCGTTCACCTTTTAAAATATAGAAACTGAGTTTCAGATAAAGGTTATATCTTGAATCAATTTCCTGATCTTTGGAACTTATTTTCGACAAAATTTGTGATCCGACGCCGGTGACTTTTTCTCATTATTAAAAGCCCATAATCTGGCATGTTATGTATTTTCAGGTAAATTTGCATATTCCTAGTATTTTGGTATTGAACTGCAAGGTTATGGCCATTTGTCCAAATTTCGAACTACGCATATATGCAACAAAATATATGTATTTTCGTAGCATACTCTACATTTGTCTAGATTCTTTGAAATTTTATAACATTTTTATGAAATTCTATGTTTTTACAATATTCCTGAACCTTCCTCCTTGTACACACAGAAACTAGCAATAGGCTAGAGCAAGGGCGTAGCCAAAATTTTTATTGGCGGGCAATATTTGTTTTCAAAAATAAGCATTAGTATCGCAAGCAGCGTAAATTATTTTTCCATGTGAGTGGGCGTTAAAGGGTAAAAGCAGAAAAATATTATCAGCTTTGGAAATGTTTTTGATTTGGAGGTGGAGGATTGCCCCTGACTACCCCACATCCGGACTTGCCCCTGTGCCAATGGTATTTTCACTAATATTGGGATTTACTACACGTATATGTTTTGCAAAATGCAATGCAGTTAACGAAAAAGTAGTGCTTGATGTTGTCATCGATATATGGAGAGATTTGATATTTTTGCAGTAACAGATTACTTTAATACGGATAAGAAATTAACCAAATGTATATCGTGTTCCGTACGTGCCGCGACGAGCCCAGCCAAGCCGGGTTGACCTTGTTTAACGAAGGTCGGATTTGCTCGGCTCGAGATATGGTCCGTTGGCTCGAAGGATGAAAGTTTGGGGTCGGCTCGGATCGGCTCGAAAGGAATTGATCCCAGCTCATCTCGACTCGAGATTTGAGCCGAGCTAAGCCTCGAACTGAAATTCTCAGTTATGCTGCATGGATTAAATTTAAAGATGGCATTTCAGTGCTTCGGACTTTATTTAGCGTACTCTTAACAGTTTCACATTTTATTATTAAAGTAACACGATCATAACACATGACCAAAAGATAATCGAGGAATTTTAATAAAAATTAAGTTTATATTCAAAATGCTCTCAATCACATTTCTTCGTCAGCAGATTGGTTCCAATGAATTTCACTCTAAAAAATAAAGTATATAGCACAGTATTATATACCCACCTAACATAATAGCTTAGGTTTTGGTAAAATAATGTTTAAGTTTATGATGACTTTCATAAAGAATTTGACAATTCTGCCCATTATTAATTTTAGTAGCTGCAATAGATTGCGGAGTATGTAATCGACAGGAAAAACGGCTTGTTTCAAGTGTTTTATGCGATATATAATTTTTTCGCCCTTGTAGCGTTACGGTATCATCAAATTAGGTGCAGTAATGCAGCAGCGGTGCTTATATATAATAACAACTCTATGTAATTGAAACACATATATAGGAAGCGGTGATCGTTATACATGCTCTAGGTTCGAAGTACTACGGGGTCCGACTTAGGCCTCCCATCTTGAATCAGCCAACAGCGGATGGGAGTTGAAATGTTGAAAAGTTCAATTTTTTTCAAATTTTGCTCAATGTTTCCCAGTTTTGGCAAAATGTACCCTAGTGTTTGCCAGTTTGTACCTATTTTCTGTAACTCCTCCGAAGTTTTGGCGATGTTCGCGAAATATTACGAGGGCGGAGCTCTCTCGGGAGGGGGAGTGATCGGGATGGGCAGCGCCTGGCGCTACACACGGAGGTGATGCGCCAGCTCAGGAGAGGTAATATGCCTACCCTATGAGCATGTATGGTTATTTGTTTACTGGGAAATCGCCTAAATTTTGTTGAAGCTGAAGCTTCCAGCTTTCTAATTTACAGCTTTCCAGATAGCGCAGCTGATGCACGGAACTTAATGTAAAAGATTTATAAATAAAGGTGGGATTAGGGACTAATCCGCAAAACTTTACGAATGCTTCACAGCGCTGACGCCCAAATGTATTCCAATTTTCATTTGGTGTTCGGTTTACAGTTATTAAGCTGCCTCACATAGGTAATGAATTGTTTTAAACTGAAGGAGCATTATTTTAAATGAATTTGTAGTGCAGTGCTTCGATCGGATTTTGCTGGTTCTGAAAGAATGGGTGTGACGTGACAAATGTGATCAATTAGCACATCCACCTTTTTGCAAACATATTTTTTCAAAGAACATTGTATGCATACATTGTCACACATGCTCATGGGGGAAAGGAGGATTATCCCATTGAAGCTGAAGCCCCATCCCTTCAAGGCATTGTCGATCCTCCCTCTCCGACAGCTCCATTGATTCTGCCCTGAGTATTCGCGCCAACCGCCCCCCCCCCTCCGCCAAATGCGCGCGGGAAATTTTGGCAAAAATCAGGGAAATGGGCACAAATTGAGCGAAATTGATAAAACTGGCAAAAATCGTGGGCAAATTTTGACCAATTTTTGTTTCCAAACAATTTTACAGTTTAGCTCCTCTGACAATCCTCCTCGAAGCAACCGCTATTCCTCTCGGGCTGAGGTTGAGTCAGATTTTGATTTTTGGGTAGATCCTTTTTACGCTAAGCTTGAGCTAGACATTGATACAAATTGAATAAAAGTTTAACTCAGGACTGACTAATGAGTTAAAAAAACTTAGGTTTGAAAAGACCGAGTAATGGGTCGAAACTTGGTTCAAATTCAGCCAACTTTAATTCAATCTTATTGTTAAAACGGAACCACTTAATAGTCGAAATTCGATTCATTTTGCAGTGCGTTTTAATTTTGCTTTTACTTTTTGACCCCGTTGGTATCGATCCGTGGGGAATAGAGGGACTAGTCACCCAGTTTTTTTAACTCTGTTGGGGTGGCCGAGGATGTTGAGGTGACCGAAGATTACTCAGATTTTTTGCCAATTTGACATGTGTGCTGTAGGTTTGGTACTCCTACATTTAAGAACAAGTCAGCGCCCCTATTTTCATCGTACGCTACGACTACAAAAATGACTATAATTCCGTTAAACGAGCCTGGAGTAGCCAATTTTCTTCGCGAAGAAATTGCAAATCGGAACGAAGTGATTCATTTTCGGTTTTGTAGCGTTTGAGTTCTGAGTCTTTAAGTCGTAGCTCCAGTTTGAGCGAATCGAGCTTTGTTTGAAATTTCAGTTCGATATTTGCCTAAAGTAGATATATAAACGGCATCTGAAAAGTAATGACTGTGTCTTTACATCAAGTGATAGTCTAAAATTTGATTACTGTTTTTTGTATGCTAACTGTTTTAGGTTGCTCTGTTTTTCCGCATTGAAAACATATAGCCTGTTCTCTCGATTAGTTTCTGAATCATAAGAGTGGCAACATCTGTAAATTACATAATATAGCACAAACGTCAGCTGTGATTCCTATTTTGTTGATTTTTATTGAAAAGGAGAATTTCTCTTATCTTGAATATTTTATGGTGTTTAATTTAGTATATATACTAAAATCTTAGCGACATGCCAAGTGTATGAATTCGGAGAAATGAGAAACTATAACGTTAACATACAGTGGAACAACTCATTAAAAATATTCCTGTTACGAAACAAATATGTAACTCAAGAAAAATGTTTATTAATCTGCTGTTCAATAAGGCATAGATGCAGGAAAACTGATAGTCAGATATCTAATACGCACCCTAAGAAGGTTAATTTTACCTCAGAACTGCTGACAAATCGTGGATAACATATGTATGTAATCTATGTATATAAGAATCTTAACAAAAGCGCAGTAGCATAGAAAACATAAACAAATTTTGCTACAGACCGCATGTCACTCCTCCCTTTCACACCACTCGCCTTGTCTCACTCATTGTTATAACTACATCTAGGCGAAGAGATACGTTTAAATAAAGTGAAGATTTGAAATCAGCACCCACGAAAACCCATGTGAACTTATTGTGAGCCACAAATCTATTAATATACCGTTAGAAGTTTTTATGTCACAAGTGACTATATATGGCGTCGGGTTCAAATTTGGCCTCAAATACTAATTGACCCAGGGTCTTTACATCAAATCTGGTGAACGACGCAGGTAGCCCCGAAGACACACCAAATTTCGTTCCAATCGGTTTCTTGATTACATAGCTACACCGCGACTAAGTTTGACCAAAATTTTGGAAATTTGACCATTTGCAAAAGTCCCCCATGCCCCATAGGAACCCGACCAAAACAATTTATGTACCCATAAATAAAACTTCCCAGGATGCACATTTCGATATCAAAATGATTCAAATCGGCTAAGTGTTGCCGAGTTATGAGCAAAAATGACCCAAAAAATCGCCCATTTTAGCCATGTACCCCTGGGTACCCCCTTTTGAGCCTATGGTGGGACCTGGGTGAGTTGAATCGTAATAAAACCTCCAAAAGGCACATCGAAAGTATTGTAGCTTTCATATGAGCCCTCACACGTCCATATTGGTTTACGTTGAGATAACGAAGTCCTGTTTACAGACAAAAAATAAACGGACGCCCATCTTTTTCAACATAGTGCAGTCTAGTGAGAATTCTTCGATTCCGAATGTAGCGGTTCTCCATCTCCGAATTCAACAAATTACAATATATATACCTATATATATATATATATATATATATATATATATATATATATATATATATATATATATATATATATATATATATATATATATATATATATATATATGGTTATATATATATATGGTTCCTAGGTGAAGCCTAGCTCTTGCTTACCACATAAGACTATGCTATGTTCATTTTCTAATTCAGAAATTGCAATATTGAAAGAAACTATTGAAATTAATTTCTTTTGTCGAATTAATGTCTCGTATTTCTGTAAACCCAATAGTTTAACCCAATTTCAATTTGTTTAAAATTTGCTATAATTTAATATAGGTAAGTCAATCATTTGATATAGGTAAGTCAATCATTTGATATTTAACATGCTGTTAATCTATACTGCAACGGGTCTTTTCCTTTATCGCCAGGCCAAAATTGGTCTATTTTGAAAAGACTCAGCCATAATTTTGGTACCAATCAACTCAGTCACATCAATCAATCAATCACAATGAGGTACTTGAGAATATGTCCATTTGGGTTAGATTTAAGGCAAAAAATTTTCTCAATTTTGGGCTCCCCTTGGCACTCAAAAATTTCGAAAAAGAATTCCTCGAGAAATGTATAATTATATTTACCATTCGATGCCCATTCACGAGCTGATTCGAATGGTGGTGAAATAACCTGAATCGGTTCGCGGGATATCGAAATAGGCTACACTACTCTTAGGCTTAGCCTTAGGCTTAGGATACAACTCCTTAGTTTATTGACTCCACGTAGCAAATTTTACAAGCGTTCAACTCAGGTTGTTAATGCGGTTCGGGATGATTGAAATATTACATTTATTTTTTGAATATTTCGTGTACCAATGGGGTCCACTGGGAACCCAAAAAATAGAAAAGATTTTGCTTTTAATCTGGCCAAAATGGTTATATTCTGAGCCAGCTCGTAGAGCTGAGTCTAATGGCGTAAAATTATAGCTGTATCTTTTCAAAACTTATCAATTTCGTCCTGGGGAACTATAGGAAAAGACCGCAGCCAACTCTGTTAATTGTGTAAAAGTGTACTCAGTGTTTGTTTTGTTTTGTTTGTTTTCAAAAATTGTCTGGCTAAGATTAGCTGCGAAAAACGCAAAATCAACTGAATAATTGGCTTCCTTAACATTTGCTCATCTGTCATTTTATACCTATACGTGTTTTTATTAAGTAATAGTTGTAGCATAGGCAGCAGTGCGTTCAAAGATTTGTACGCACAGTTTGTGACGAGTCCATACGAGTGCGACAGCACGAGTTTGAACGAGTTACCGTGCGTACAAATCTCTGAACGCACTGTTATCTATGCTACAAATAACTTGTTATATAGCTAACCGTGCATTCAGAGATTTGTATGCACGGCTTTAACTATATAAGCTATGTTACAATTATATTTATCGTCTAATTTAACACTTCTGTGTTTTGCTGACAACAACCAGTTACCAACAATACGATCATATGAAACCTACTATTATTCTTTGGTATTTGATCCTGACCACTCTTGGTGACATGTTGATTAGCAAAGAGTTTTCGTAGCCGTCTTCGCAGCATTGATTGTCGCTATTTGTTTGGGTTGAATCATCCCAAATGGCTAGTTTGTTGTTTGTTGCGTTGGCCACTGGTGTAGATGTAGTAAAAATATTGTCCGTCGTATGCGATCCAACTAGGCCGGATGGTTGGATCATACTGGTTAATGTGGAAAGCCCTGGTCGCCGGGTGCAACTTTTTCTACACTGATTTGACAAAATTAGAGCCGTACCAGGTGTATCTGGAATACATGAAGTTGGTGTCAAACGAGGTGACAATGGAATGTCCACTGATCGACGTCGACCGTACGGATAGCTGTATGATCCCATACTGAAATGTTATAATATGCCAAACTTTCGACAAATATTGGCTTAATGTGAAACCAGCTTTTTAAAGACGAAAATGGTTTTATCTTAGATCAATTCCAACCCCACGACCAGCGATCTAGCCTGATCATTGACAATGGTCATGGGTTTTCATTACCCCTGTAGTTCAAAAACCCTAGGCGTCGCCGATCTCTTCCGGGAGCTAGCCTAATACCCCTTGATGCTCCGAACTTGTCATTCCCTCGGGAGGTAGCGTGATACTTTTTTGAGTCTCCGAAATCGCCGTATCGCGCCGAATTCGCGATGAAGATTGTGGTAAAAATAACATAAAATTGCTGGAAAATAGGCAAAAATTGAATAAAATTGGCAAAAATTGGGGAAAATTGGCATAAATTAAATAAAATTTAGGGCCCCAAAAATTTTCTAAAATTTTTCCTTCCTGACGACCTCCCCTTCGCTGAAGCACTGGCTATTTCAGTGAGACGTCGGGCCTCGCCCATGTATGATCAATGACTCCATTTTTTATGATTGTTTAAAAATATCCAGAAATTTCTATATTTTGGTCTTTTTGGAACAGTTGAATATGTCCGTGCTATGTGTCTTATCTGTACTCTAACAAGAATTTCTTTGGAAATGGCTGTATGGCAAAGTAACATCACGTGTCTATTTTTACCGGGTATATTTCTATGAGAATGAAAACATTTATGACAATGAAAATATGTAGAGGAAAGATTTTAAATATCTATAAAATCTAATTTGGCTGCCATTGCACCTATATATTTATTATAAATGTATAAAATCAAGTCTTGGATATATATTTTTTGGGTAAAATCGAACAAACAATATACCATGAAAAAACGAAACAAAACACAACAGGAAGGTAAATCTTACCTGCAGAATCGTTAATTTCAGGGTCCATAACAGCACATTTGACATTATATATCATATATGTGTGTATATGCATGATATATTATATATAACATACATGCTAAGGTAACGGTTCATGGGCGGAGGAGGGCTGGCCCGCGAAAATTTTTTAGAAAATTTAGCATGGAAAGATAGGGTGAAAATCGGCAAATATTAGGGTACAATTGAGTCCTGCAGGGGCAGAAGCAGAGCGGGAGGTCCTTAATTTTTTAACACCTCCCCCGGCACCCGTTCGGGCAGGCTGCCTGTACCACCTTCCTAAGATGACCCCGCTACACCGTCTCCGCCGCCAAGACCTCGAAGCGTCAGCACCTATGATTTATAATATATATTTATTATTTATTGTATATAGCATTCTCGAGTTTAGGTGGGGTAAACTGTCAGCGGGGGCAGGTCGCTCGGGGAACGTCCTCTGGGGGTAGGCCTCCTCAGACATTTTTCCGTATTTTACCACAATTTGTTACCATTCAATTTTTGGTGATTTTACCTCAGTTTTTGGTACTTTTAGCTAAAAATTTCCGCGCCGGTTGGATGATGGAAATTTTGGTATTACTGAAACCTGTTGCATATTCCGTTTTGCTGGCAGCATAACTGTTAGACGAGAATCTGCCTACTTACCTGCTACCACCTACATCTAGGTCATAGTTGTCCATAGGAGGGTATGGGTTACCTAAGTCTCCAAAGGACCCCCTCAAGTTAAATCTTCTCCTGCTGAAGGCTCGACACCGCCCATTCCCGAAGGCGCGCGGGAAATTTGGAGAGAAAATTGACTAAACTGGGGGAAAGTTAACCAAACGTAGGCACAAATTAGCAGAAATTGATGCAACTTTTAGCAAAAATTGAGAAAAATTTGGGCACAATTGCAACACAATTTGAGTTCCTAAAAATTTCACAAATTTGCCCCCTCTGGCCTAGCCCCCTCTGTTGAGCGCTCCGTCCCTCGCTGAGACCATGTACCCGCCCCCTCATCGCATGGACTTCAGCGCATATGGTATAAATAGACTGTCCGTCAGTCAATAAAACTCAGGGCAGGATTCATGTCAAAGTGGTATTAAAATATATTTTGTATATTCGTTCTATTGAAACAAAAAATATAGATGAAGGTGTACAATTGCCGTTCAATTCGCTAGCTCATATACGTAGCGCTATGACATACTGATAAGACAAGCTCGACGGAAGAAAATTTTCGGGCGAAACTCATGGACGGAGACTAGGTTTTGTTTATTTTGTTGGAAATGTGTCGCAACAGTTAGTATGTATTCTCACCGGTATCAGAGACCTTACAATTCTAAATGCCCTAACGTGGTGGCCTGTCTGAGAAAGTTATTGTTCTAAACTCCTGTTCACAACCATGCAGATAACCTATGGTGTTTTTCTGTGCGTAAATCTGGGAGAAATATGTATTAAAAACATTAAGGCCAGCCATTGTTGGTAGAAAGAAAACAGTAACAGAAATCTTGATTACGTGGTAGGGTTTTGCGAAAGGTTAGTGGTTGACCTACCTAACCCTCCTCGGCCTGAGGGATCTAGGAGGCCTCTTCTGTAGTGTTTGCTAGTCATTTTACAAGGATACGGACTAGATGGTCCTTGTTCTTGTAGAATTAGTTTGTTATCAAGGGCTATCGGGGTCTGATTTTTAATTACTCAATTTTGATTGAGTACTTGAAGAATATCGCCCGTGGCCTTGTGTACCCCCTTCAAGCCTGGATAGAAGTAGAAACATTGAGGCATTCTGACGCAATGGAACAATTTCCATACTCTTCAATGGAATTAATAATATCTGGTAGGCCCTCCGCTAGTCGCATATATGTAAAAAGGGTAATACTGGTGACAATTGCAGCATGTGGGCTCACCTACTGTTATAAGTGTAGAAATATAGAGTCACATTACATACATAATTGAATCACATTACATACATTACATTCAGGTATGAAATTCGTATAAGTTCGATTGATATGTAACTTTCATTGTAAATCATAAGAAAATGCTACCTGATAGCCGCCTCACATGATTTTTGATCCTAGTGAATCCTTTAAAAATGTTTTTGCCTGGTATAGCTTTTCACAGATTTTTAAAGGCAGATTGTGCATCTAATAAGTAGCAGAGTAGCTGACCACTGCAGCGTTTTGAAGCAGCACATAGCCACGAACCAGTTTTTATAAAAAGGTCCTCTAAGACTCCCTTTCAGTCTGGTGCGTAAACTGAAAAATCTCAGTCGTTTAAGGGTTTAACCGGGGCATGTAATTCCGTGTTAACGAATCGGGACATACCTAACCATTTAAAGGTGCTGATAGTGAGCAGACTTCATACTGACCTTAAGAAGCCGTCATCAACGCTTGTTAACGTTTTTTCTATAAAACTCTGGTAATTTGCAATAAAGTGCTATAGCATTGTGAAAAGCAGCAAATATGTTTTAAAATAAATTCTGAGCCTGATATTTTTTCCGCAAATTAACAAAAATACTACTAATGTAAACTTTAATGTAGTAGTTTAATCTTACTTATGCAATATGTTTGCTGCACCTGCCTCTCCTAAAAACCTTGGCATGCTACATTAATATTTCCAAATTATTATATTCAAATACTTTATATACCGATGTCTTCACCTCATATTCGACCGATGTCTCGGTGAATTCGCCACGTTTACGCCGAGTAAATTTGTAACAGGCGACGGAACAGCTTCTTTGTCATCCGATTCTTGAACAAGGACAGCGATTTGCTGAAATGACCTTTCTGCTGTTACCGCAGATCCAGCAAGATTATTTGATGATGATCTAAAACATATTATGTAGGCAAAATTACAAATCACACAGTGTTTATTAATCTTGATGCTGTGTTGCTTTAATTTAACTTTAGTCCCAAAATTGCAAGTTTATTGATTTTGATGCCACTATATAAATCCACATTAGTGAATAAATCGATGAATGGTTTTTAAAGTTTTATTCCATGAAACGGTATTGGCACAGCGTATAGCATTTTAACTTCTTAACGCCCGAATTTGTCTGTGTATCGTGCAATAATTGACCAACACAAGCTGGCACTACAAATTGAACCCAGATAGTTTGGTTGCAAGAGACGTGCACAAACCACTGAGATATCAAGAAGTTGTTGCTTGGTTCCCTAAGAAATCTCATAGCGCGAGGGAATAGCAACGCACGTTCAAATACACGTCACACGACAAACTCAGTTAATAAAACGCCTCGCAGTATAAGTTGTTGCCAAATGGT
Source organism: Trileptium ribeirensis (assembly GCA_030248225.1). Lineage (NCBI taxonomy): Eukaryota > Metazoa > Nematoda > Enoplea > Enoplida > Thoracostomopsidae > Trileptium > Trileptium ribeirensis. The sequence goes on along the minus strand of JASANE010000039.1, from coordinate 6,493 downwards.
AGAGTTGGGTATGAAAGCGTAACTTTTATCGTGAAGGCAAGTTAGGGTGGCAGGATCGTTCGTGTAACATATAATACTGGCAGGAGACAGTAAAGACCCAATTTTCGAAAGCTGTGGCTGCAAATGTTTCGTGACTGTTGTATGGTATTGTATATGTCGTTTAATAATTCAAATATAGTTTGGATCTTGATACTAACGCGTTTACATGTTATATTATTGCTAAAGTTTATTATCATTAAAATTATGTATAGATCACAAAATTTCACAAACTTTACATTAGTTTATTCAGCACAGTGCTAATGGCCAGCCGGATCCGGCCGATATTCGCAGCAGTTGCGATATTGTTGTAAAACTAATCAGATTTTCTAGGTTGTTCCTGCAGCTTGGGATGAAGCAACCGCATAGGTTTGCAGGATGTATTTAATACAAATCATTTCAAATACATTTCAAACAGCGATAACTCAAGATTAATAAGTGATTTCGAGGGCGCCCACTAAAGCAACCCACCAGGGTATATGTGCTTGGGTCAAACCCTGCGAGCCAATAATTTATATACAACAATTTTTTGGTGCAAAACTTATATAATACCAACCAATTAGTAAAACATCTGTTCACTTTATATCGTAAAGCCAAGTGAATGAACTTACGGCGTAATGCAAATTGTCCGTTCTGGATTTGGACTATGCCTAAGCTGTAGCCTAAACCTGGATTTAAACACAAGCCTTTTAGGACATATCCTAAATCCAGCTTTCTTTCCCATTCACCAACAAAAATTAATGCAAGTTAGCTCCCATTTTTCATATCATATTGATTTAATCTCTCCTGGCTGTCGTAGTGGCGCATCCTGTCCAAATGTGTATAGCTATCTTTTACTACAAACAACTAGTGCAAAATACTCGTTCAGAACTCGAAACATTTCTCATGCAATTCAAAGCGCAAACCTTTGATGTGACTGCAGAGTTTGTCCTTTTTGGTGATCCCATCTGAGTGCTTGCTGTTTACGATTTGTAGTCCAAGTATTTTTGTTCGGGCATGAAATTGGTGCCGTTGTACAGCGCCGTATATTTGGTGTTGTCGTATTAAAATCCCTACGCTGCTCCCGGTTCTGAAACGATTGTCTGTCGACGATGCTTTGCCGTTGTTTCGCCGGGACTGAGTTGTCTTCAAGAGCAAATGCTACTTTTCCGTTAGAATAGGGTTGGTTCTGGAAAGAGGTGTCGCTATGGTGATAGTTTTCGTTTTCGATATCGGTGTCGGGCACTGTCGATGCTGGTTTAGTTTGCACCATATCTGCTGAGTCGGAATGAATTATTGCAGGGAGAGCAGGTGCTGACTTATTGTTGCGAATATCTTGAGGTGACGCAGTAGCCAGCCTACGGCGACCGTGGGCACGAAGTAAGGCCTGCAATATCAAGATTTACAATGAAGTAATTTTATATGTTATCCAGTTGGATTTTCATGTTTATAACCTCTGGGTCAGGAAATACTGACAGATCTGATATTCGGAGAATGGCATGTCTTGAGCACGTCTTCATGTCTCTAGTCTTAACTTGTAGTGTTTGGTTTTCAGGAACAAGTCTTACATCCTAGATATTGCATGATTTTTCACATCCTGGTGGACTCGATATGTTACTTGGATGCAGATCCGCTTATCGAAAAACTACGGAGTCTACTAAATATATGCTTCGTAGCTGGCTATTGGGGCATAGCGTAGTGATTGCGAACCTATTAGCGTTGGGCAGCGTTCGGTTTTGAAGTCAAACGGCCGGCCCTCGGCCATAGAGATGTGCGCGTGCAGAAATTTTTGAGCCCGCCGGTACCTCCGGAATTCCGAGGCTTGTCTACTGCCACTAGGCTCCTACTTGTTAGCTTAATAAAATTTTTCATCATCTTGCGGCCCGCCAAATACGGACATCTATCGGTAGTATAGGAAGTTTATTATTTTAGATTAAACCAATCAACTTTAATTAGCTTCATAATGGTAGATTCTTTGCTACCGACTATCACTGTGGAGGGTATACGACGGAGAAAGTGATGCTTATATATTTGGTACACATGCTATTGCTTAAGTAAAAACCCAACAGATCGGCATCCACCGAGACGAATTACCCGTCTGTTAAACTACAGCGCCATTTACAGAAAATCACCTCGCGCATTCATTCAGTAGCTACTAAAATCGAATCACAAAACTTTATATATATAAAGGCGTCGAAGTTAGCATTTAGCTCCAAACCGTGACAATACGAAATAAGATTAGTTTTCGCCTACACGACGGAGAACATGATGCGTATTTAGTACACATTCTAGTCCCTATGTGGTTAACCATCAGATCGGTATCCGCTGAAGGAACTGAGTCGTCTTTTAAACAACAGCGCCAGTTACAAAATTCTACCGTGCGCTTTCGTACAGCGTTTAATTAACACGAACCACGAAACTTAATATATAAAGGCGTCAAATACCAGATGTAGCTGCAAACCGTGACAATACGAAGTAGCATAAGGTTTCGCAGTGGCCATGGTGTTGGAAGTTGGATACTTCATATGCAACCTCTATTGCAGATGAACTATATCAACAGTCTTATGTGTACTTTATAACTGTTTCATTATTATGGTCTATCGTTAAGTTTAGTGTATCTAGGGCGGCATAACACTCTGAGATATCATGTGTGGCATGCCTCTCACGACAGTACGACTTCACACCATTTAACTCGAATTTGAAATTTTAACGCCCACGGCTGCAAGGTATAAAGGGCAGCGATGCGCTCCCCATTTAGCGTATTACTGCTCAAGAAATAATTATAATGTGTAACAAACAGAATATTTGATGCTTGCAAATCTATGCATGAACAATTTCAGAGCTGGTCATGTGATTATTATAAAGATATCCGGCCATACAATATATAATGACTTCCAACACAAATACAGTGAATGAATGGCTATCCTTTTTAGGCATGTCCGCTTTTGATGCTAATCACTAGCTTTAAATGATAATTGAGGTAAGCGCTAGTATCACATATATAGTCTGATATTTGGTTATGTATATTTCTTAATTTGCAAGACATTAACTCGGGGTACCGGAGTCCTTAACGTCAAAAGCCAATACAATCTCACAGTTAATTTGTAGCCGCTTTTGTGCCATATTTCTTCCCATTGCCACTTTTCTTCTCCTGCTATATTGGTGTTCTACAATCTTCTCGTAAACCATGGATCTGATCCACAGTGCTTCATGTGGGCCGGAATCCCCTTCATGTTTCTGAATGAAAGCATCTACAGCGGCTATCAGCCGATCAAGGATAATTGATTCCATTGTTTTGTAGGCGATGCTTAGGCGTCAGATTCCGTGTGGTTTTTACAGTTTGTTTTGTTACCTTTTTTGAAAAGCGGAATTTGTAACGAAGTTTTAAAGGCCAAAATGATTTCTTTCTGAAGTCAAAGCTTTCTTTAAATTTGTATAATTTGTGGAATTCTTTCTCCGTAACCATTGACGTGGTGATTTAGGTAGTGAGGTGTTTTCCGGTCTGAGAGTTTGGTACAGTCCTTCGCTCGTCAACCAGGTCCAGCGTTCTCAATGTGATCCACTTACTTCGTTGGCGGCGAGTCTACCGAATCGCTTCTAATGAGGTATTTGTAGGCTTCTTTCGTGGTGTGCCATATCATGTCTAGTGCTTCGTTGCCGTTAGAGGTTGAACTTAAAGTTGCGAACATCTGGGTTTGAATTCGTAACTGATTCCGGCTGGATCTTGCGTGTGTGGATAGACGTTCTGAGCACGTAAGAGATATCATACTGTGATGTGATTGAATGGATGTGCCCAGTGTTAACGAAATGCCTTGGTTGATGACCGCCATCGCTGCTTGAGGCAGATAAAATAGATTGGTTTGCATGTTGGCTGTAGTTAAATGCCCAAGTTTCTAGGTGTCGTCGGTTATGACGCAAAACGGTGTTAGCGGCAAAGTGTCGATTGGCAAAACGGTATGAGACGAAACGATTCCCGTTGTCGTTTTGCATTGATGGGATGCAGTGCGCTGAGACAGCTGTCTTCTCTAGGGAAGCTAATTCCAACCGTGGCGTTGAAGTCTCCGCCTACTACCAGGAAACCGGTTGCTTTTTTGAGTGACACACTGAGATAGGTCTTCGTAAAACCAGTCCTTCGGTACACTGTTTGCAGCATTTGTTGGAGCATAGTAGGCAATGATTGGTTTTGCATTCAGAGTCCTGTCAAGCTTAATTCTTACAATGCGGTCATTAACTGCGTCCCTCCCACTGTCTGACCAGATGGGCCGCGTTGCTAGTAACATGATGTCGACAGCCCTTTGACCGGTTGTCTGGGAACTGCCACGAAAACACAAACTGTACGAAGGATGACCAGCCCGCAACCAACCGGGGCTGAACTTTTAATGTTCATACAACCTAATTAATGAAGTTGTAATTCGTAAAGCAAACAATGCTGATATTTCTTTCACAGTGAGTTTTCCCTAACAAATCAGGTGCTCCGCTTTGAGCGAGAGCTTTCAACGATGCAGCGAATGGTGATTGCCCACTCTTGAGTTTCTCAACGTCCTGCGCCAAGGTACCAGATTGCTTCACGGGATACTATAGTATTTTGTTGATGGCACTAATGAGTTATAGTTTTACTGCGATACAATTGGGTTCGTGATGTCCAGAGGTTTTAGGAGCCTCGCCAAGGATAAGCACGAAAATTGGCTAACGGACAGAGTAAAGTATCTAGAATCAAACATAATTGAAATATTACAAAGAGCCATAGTAAATATTAAAGCAGCTCATGGCGGTCAATAAGTCAGGTAAACGCAAGGCTTTCAGCTGCGATAGGGCGCTCGTCAAGAATACAATGAAGGCTATTTCTAAAGGTGACAAATTGGCAGAAAGATGGATGGTACCATATCGGATTGCAGAAGGTTGGGTAAGGCAAAATACAACTTATATATTGAAGGATATGAATGAATTAAAGAATCAAAGCAATTACACTAACTTAAAACTACCAATGCTGTGGCGTTGGCTTCAACCGTGCGACGAACACGACGAGACTAAGAACCACAGCTGCTTTGGCATAGCAAATAGCGACGATATCAGGCCTCGTAACAGAAATGAAAGGCTAAGAAATATGTCTCCTTGGGGAAGAAGAAATATGGCAAGCCACCGGGCCTATATGTAGTATAATAATACAATCCTAGTGTGCTTAAGTGCGTTACTTGCGGGTTATGCGATACTCTTGAGCTCACCATTTGAATCCGTACCTGGCCCGGCCTGCGGGTACTAGTATCCGCGCACAGCTTTGGTCGGACAGCAATTAAAATTTTCCGCCGGCCAACAGCCGGCCTGGCTGCACGCAGCGGCGCAACTTCTGGGCACCGCAAATGGACGGCTGACTGCCGAGAATTGAGTTGATGTCCATCTGAAATGCAGTTTTCTGTATGCGTGTTCATAAGGGTATGCTTCCCGTAAAGGTCAAGCCGCCCAGGCCATTACCACCCCTCTCTGCCGTGCCGAAGTCGCCCAGGCCTGCTATTATGAGCAAAATTTCAAGGAGAAATTGGGGGCAATAAGTAAATTAAGAGGAAAAATAGGGAGAAAGGAGAACATTTTTTGCTCACCACCCTGAGTATTCTTTCATGTCTGAACCATCCCCCAACTAAGCCAACTGACGTCGGTCACGTATGGTTTTCACCATTATGCTTCTAAATGCTAAAACTTGGAAGGACTAAATCTGCGAATCCCTTAACGCAAAGTGGTATAGTTGAAAATATGAGTCAAACTAGATCGAACAAGCATTCTCAGATTATTGACTGATACTTATGTTGCTTTCGGTTCAAAACGTGAATAATACATCATTGCTTTCATTTCGTAAGTGTTGGAGTGAGTTACGCGAAATTAAAACTTGTTAACTACGAGTGCGTTCACAAATCGGCCAACTTGTCGTCCATATTATAAATCAGGTGATATACATATTTGTTTATCAGATCGCTAAAGATGAAAGCTTTTGTATTGGGTACATAAAATGCCTTACATTACATTGATATGACCTTATGGTTGCGCATAAGTAATAATTGACGAGTAATAGCATAATATGTACATATATATATATACTAAAACTTTATGATCCCTTGGCTGTGCGCAGCTTTTGCACAATTTTGTAATACTTTTGATGTTAATTATTTATACACGCGGATAACTTTTGTTTGGAAAAGTTTAAAGTATGTGGTTCATGTGCAGTTCAAGATGCATAGTTCCCACTATCGCATAACAGTGCGTGAAATAATTTCCCTGTTCTGTGGGTGTTGTTCAACGTAACGCGCTATGCATACAAAGGAATATGTTGGAGCAGTTGTTGAATATATTTTACTTCTAAGTGTTTTACAAATACGTTGACTAAAATGTAACACACATACGGAATATACACAGATACGGAAACAAGGGTGATAGCACAGCAGAAATCAACCTGGATATTGCGCCCTTTTTCTGTCATTTCACTTTCAAC
>JASANE010000038.1:0-33825 GCA_030248225.1 Trileptium ribeirensis | reverse complement strand
CTAGATGGAAGACAGTGAAGAAGAGATGGATGGAAATATTTTTAATTTGAAAATGAAAACAACTTAACTCGTTCGATTTTCTCATTCAGTTTTTGATCCAATCGGGCATTTCGGGACAACTACTCCTCTCTCCTTTTTTCCCAGGCGATTTTGAGCTGGGGCGTGGAGCCCGTCGCATCAAAGCAATTTGTGATTTCCACGATGGGTCCGGTCAAAAGCACGAAATGAATTTTTTTTTCCCGCGTCGCAGTTCTACCATCGGTGTCACAATTCACTGAACGCTAAACAAGGGGCTTCAAGACGCGCAGCGGAGGGGTCCGTGACGCCCACATCTCCGCGTCCCGGTCTCAGTGTCGGCACCCCAAATGGGCACCGAGTCGGGACACCTGATTGCTCCGCGCGTGTATCATAGAATACTGAGAACACGATTGCAAATAACGTTTTCACACGCAGGAGCTTAGTCAATTGGCGACGCCGAGTTCAAAAAAATTTTCCCGCGAACAGTTCTCACGCGCGTCGCGATTTGGGAATTCACGTAGGCAAAAATGTTGGTCCGCGTCCATTGCATACTCACCATCGTGAACTTGCTCGACCAAAAGAACGACACACCACGGGCACCCCAAAGCGGATCTACTCAGAACCTGCTGGCGCGCTCAATTGAATGCGATGATTCGAAAAATTATTACGCTAAATTTTCTGCAAGAAATAAATAAATAAATATAGCCTTTCAGCTAGGGGAATGCCAACATAAAATTTTATACTTTCAAAAATTTAACAATATACCACAATGATCAATAGTAATTGCGCAGTTGGATCTGCTATTAACTTTTTTCTGAAAGTTGTCCAGTTTGTTGTCGATGTCCGGCTAACCTTCTGATCCAAACTAAACATTAACTACACAGCCCAAAAATCGATCAAAATACATTTAGAATCTTGTGTCTGATCTATCATAAATTGTCAACCAAAAAACCTGGAGGTATAGCCAAATTCCAGAAAATTTAAATAAAGTTAAGTTTTGTCGGCGCAAAACGTCAAAATGAATATATGGTCGATTTGGCATATTATCAAATTTTTCTGAGCACTTTGTCGTAAAATCCGCTATAACTAATATCGATGTGCACAATAACCACTAGACCAACAAACAAAAATGAAAATTCTCTGTGCTTTCCGAAATATATATTATAAATCAAAAAACGATATTTAACCAATTTGAGGGGCTGTATAAGAACGCAAACAGCAACAAAAATTTATTTTCAGAAATTCCCGAAAAGCCGATTTAATAATTATTATTTTTTTTGACAACAGTCAGTTTGTAGTATACCAAAAAACGACGATGATGACGTCATTTTTGAACTGCGATGTATCTGCGCACGACAATTATTTTGTTTTACATCCGGAAGGGTTAATTTAAAATAACTGGCGTTTTCCTATAGTGCAAAACTTTATAGTTTGTAGTATACCTTCGCAACGTTTGCACTTTCGGCACAATAGTGTAGTTGTATTAACTGATTAGATAAACTATTTGTTTTAGCTGATAATTGCTGCGGCCCGCTACGCAAACTTGCTTATATTTTTCTGAGTATTGTAGCACAGAATCTTACACATTCATCCTCCTACTCGCAAACCTCACCAGTGGGTATCCAATCAGTTTAGCATGTATGATTGCCGCAGGATGTGTCATGGCCTGCGTGTTTCTTAGCTCGCGTATGTTTGTACCCAAAATAGTGTAACTCATTTTGTTTGTCGTTAAGTACTTCACTTTTTCATATTGTTTTCGATATTCTCAGACTCTTCATTATTATATGTTCCTGCTGTGTAATTTCTACGAATATCACCAGACTGCCCAGCTACAGTCAGATCAATTTCAGCCTAGGGGTTGCGGGACGAGTTAGGTCTTTCCACAGTGTCGTCGACCGTTCAGAACAGCCGCCTGACTTGCAACCCAAGTGCTGAAGAATAACAGCGGACGCCATTTGACAATGAAATGCCTCAGTAATTGACTGTCTCCTTTATTAGAGAGTCCCGCCAAATAATGCAAGACTAAATGAATAAAATCTAATATATATATTTGGGTATTGTAGTTGATTTGACGCTTGACACGCAACCCGAGTGGCGCGTCGTTCAACTTTCAAACTGATATTGCCTCTTCCTATTCTTTTCCCGGGTAACTTTTTGGGATTTAAGCAGCATCGTCTCTTTAATCCATGAATATACATGTCGGAGACCAGTCGTGTTTGTTAAGCAGCTAGTATGTTTTAATAAAACGTTTGCCGTAAAAAAGACCTAAGGGCTAAAAACTTTGAACATTTTAGCTAGAGTTCTTTTTGCTGTAGCTTTGGCTGTACCATTACCCGCAATGAAAATTTACCTCTAAACAGAAGCGCATTCACAGAACATATAAGGGTGTTTGTAAACTTATTAGATTATCTTTAGGCCCCTAAACTTTCAGATTGTTAGTAACAAGTCGAATTTGTACACTTCTTTGACATTTTTCTTGAGAAACAATGTTTACCGCTATATTGTTTAATCTCAAAGCGCTTTTGATTAGAGACATTTAATCATGGTCACATGATGCTCATCCGGGAAGCCTGGCGATTTTCTCACCCCTGAGGTGTCGGGACTCCCCTCCCGGCACGAAGCGTCCACGCCACTTGAGTCGTCCAGCCCCTCGGTAGGCCGCAGAGTCGAACACATAGGGAAGGGGCACAATTCCCCGCTCCGCCCTACCTGCTGACTTACCCCCAGATATCAGTCCTAGTGCCTTTATAAACATGCTGTACCAATTTTATTTATTTTGTGGTAATCAGGATTAAGTACAATCTTAGCAAGCCACAATATTTACTAAATTTCTTGTCAATGTAAGGTGTTCTACAAATATATGTATTAATAAAATATGTTTTACTCGAAATTTTAACTACACTGTTGTTTTTGCCTGCTCACACGATTAAATGTCGATAAATCAAAAATCACATAGAATCTTTGTGTAGCCCTCATAAAAATTGTGTCACCTTGTTTAGCATACAGCCAGCCGTTAGGTATCGGTCTTCCATTTATACTTTTAAATAACTACTGCCACAAATCCAGTAGTTAGCCTGATAAATGCGAACAAATCGCTTTATCTGATTTTGAGCCAAAGCATAATCAAAACGTATATACAGTTTCAAGCTAAGTATTAAAACATTTTCATATATCATGACCTATGTATGATTTATAGGATGGAAGACCTGCAGAACTAGTTGGTTATAAATCTTGAACCATCTTTTAAGGAACTAAATGGTAAAAAAATTGAATTTGCCTACAAAACTTGAAAATATTTTGGCAGCATATTTAACATTCAGCATTCAACATTCATAATGTCCTACGTTGTACGGAGGAGCATTCCTCCCAAATTAGGCTACCAACTGTAAAAAATTTATTTAACATATTATGTTTAAAAATTTTTAAGGAACGGTTTTCGAGCGGCTTCTTTCAAAACCATAGGTATGCATATTTTGGAGGGTAGGTCACAGTGTATTCGCACATTATTTATTGAACTGAACGGCAACAGAAAAGACATTTCGTGGAAATACTGCCTGAGGCCGGGGAGGTATCCGGTTGCTATTGTATTTTATCCAGTTGCACCATGCAAATGAATGGAATTGGTACAGCATGTTTATAAAGGCACTAGGACTGATATCCCTGGGGGTAGTCAGCAGGTCAGCGGGGAGGCGGGGAATTGTGCCCCTTCCCTATGTGTTCGACGTCTGCGGCCTACCAAGAGGGGCTGGACGACCTGTCAAGTGACATCGACGCTTCGTGCCGGGAGGGGGAGTCCGACACCTCAGGGTGAGAAAATCACCATTCCCGGATGAGCATATGTGACCATGATTAAATGTCTCTAAAATCAAAAGCACTTTGACATTAAAACAATATCAGCGGTAGACATTGTTTTTCTCAAGAGAAATGTCAAAGAAGTGTACAAATTCGACTTGTTATAACAATCTGAAAGTTAGGGGCCTAAAGATAATCTAGATAGGGTTTACAAACACCCTTATATGTTCTGTGAATGCGCTTACTGTGCAGTTTCAAACCAATACCCACTGCCGGTAATGGTACAGCCGAAGCTTTACCCACGGAAAGGAATTCTATCATTTGTAAAAATGTTGAAGTTTTTAGCCCTTAGTACTTACGGCAGAAACTAAGCTTTATTAAAACATACTAGCTGCTTCACGAACACGACTGGTCTCCAACATGTATATTCATGGATTAAAGAACAATGCTGCTTAAATCCCAAAAATTTACCCGGGAAAGAATAGGAAGAGGCAATATCAGTTTGAAAGTTGAACAATACACCACTCGGGTTCGTGTCAAGCGTCAAATCAACTACCAATATTTTGCCAAATATATATATTAGATTTTATTCATTTAGTCTTGCATTATTTGGCGGACTTGTTCTAATGACATAGATTACTAAGGCATTTCATTGTCAAATGGCGTAGTGCTTATTACTTCAGCACTTGGGTTGCAAGTCAGGCGGCTGTTCTGAACGGCGATTCGACGACACTGTGAAAGACCTAACATTGGTCCCGCAACCGTAGCTGAAGTAATCTAGCTGTAGCTGGCATCTGGTGATGTCGTAGAAATTACACAGCAGAACGGTATATAATGAAGAGTCTGAGAAATATCGAAAACAATATGAAAAAGTGAAGTCTTTAACAACAAACAAAATGAGATTACACTATTTGGGTACAAACATACGCGAGCTAAGAAACACGCAGGCCATGACACATCCTGCCGCAATCATACATGTAAACCGATTGGAATCCCACTGGTGAGGTTTGGCAAAGATAGGAGGATGAATGTGTAATTCTGTGCTACAATACTAGGAAAAATATTAAGCAAGTTTCATTAGCGGGCCAAGGCAATATCACTAGAACAATAGTTTATCTAATCAGTTAATACAACTACACTATTGTGCCGAAATACAAACGTTGCAAAGGTGTCATGTACAACTATAAAGTTTTGCACTATAAAACGCCAGTTTATTTAAATTAACCCTCCGGATATTAGAATTTAAAAAATAATAGTGCGCAGATACATCGCAGTTCAAAAATAGACATCATCGTCGTTTTTGGTAAAGCTGACTGTTGTCAAAAAATAATAATTATTAAATCAGCTTTTCGGATTTGTTGAAATAAATTTTTGTTGTTTGCGTTCTTATACAGCCTGAATTCGTTAAATGATTGAGTCGTTTGATTTATAATATATATTTTTTCGGAAACCAAAGGATTTTCATTTTTGGTTTGTTGGTCTGATCGTTATTGTCACATCAATATTAGTTATGCACGGATTTTACGACAAAGTGCTAAAAAATTTAATAATATATGCCAAATCGACCATATATTCCATTTTTAACGTTTTCGCCAACAAAACTTAAGCTTTATTTTAAATTTTATGCTGGAATTTGAGTTATACCTCCAGGTTTTTTTTTGGTTTGACAATTTATGATAGATCAGACACAAGTTCTAAAATGTATTTTGATCAATTTTTGGGCTGTGTAGTTAATGTTTAATTTGATCAATCAAACCTTAGCGACAAACATGACAACGAATTTTGTAACTTGGACAACTTTCAGAAAAAAGTTAATAGCAGATCCAACTAGCAATTACTATTGATCATTGTGGTATATCTTTAATTTTTCAAAGTTATTAAAATTTTATGTTGGCATTCCATAGTGAAAGGCTTATATTTATTTATTTCTTGCAACCGAAATTCCACGTTAATATAATTTTGGATCACTCGCATTCAATAACGCAGCAGTTCTGAGTAGATCCACTTTAGGTGCATCCACCTGTGTCGTTCTTTGGTCAAGCAAGTTCACGATAGTAATATCAATGAACGCGGACAAATCACAGTTGCACCTTGCCTACGTGAATTCCAATACAGCAACACATAAGAACTGTTCGCAGTCAGCATTTTGTGATTCAGCATCGCAATTGACTAACCAAATACATGTGAAAACGTTATTGCCAATCGTGTTATTCATATTCTATGATACACGCACAGACGGTTAGAATAGGTGTCCGACTCAGCATGCCATTTGGTCAACACTGACAAAAGTACGAATTGAAATGTGGGCGTAGCAAATTCCGCTCAGGCATCATGAAGCCCTTGTTCGCGTTCAGTGAATTGTGACACCGATGGTAGAACTGCGAACTCTAATCGAATTTTTGCATGATTCATTTGGTGCTTTTGACAAAAGAAGAACCATGGTGAAAAAGACTTCGCCAAATTGCTTTGACTAAATGAGACGGGCTAGCACCCACTCGAAATCGGAAATCGCCTGGAAATTCCGAGAGATATTGTCCGAAATATCCCAATTGGACTATCTAAAACGAAAACTGAATGCGATCAAAACAAGTTAAGTTGTTCACTGAATCTAATTTCAAATTAAAAATACTTCCATCATCTCTTCTTCACTTGTCTTCCATCCTCAAAAGATCGAGACAAAATCATTAAGTTTCGATTATGCAAATTGCAAAGGTAGGTACCATGCCTCTCTTAAAAGCACGAAGTGACACTCTGGCTGATAAAACTCTCTCCTACCGGAAAAAATACCACAACGATCCCGACCATAGGCCAAGAACTCCGTCGTCATGGTGCATGAAATCATTCGCAGTTCCGAAAAAATGTTTGCACTCTCGACAAAAATTTGAGAGTTTTATTTTGAAAAAAGGCTTTGTGGTTGATGTGGAAACCGTCGTTGTCGAATAATTATAGCGCAATCGCACCCGGTTCATCACCAACAAAGGGGCACTCCGACGCAGCCGGCCAATTGATGTAACGAATGGATGACCATTACAAGCGCTCCCCACAAATGTAGAGTACGCCGCGATATGGGGAACATCGGGATGGGGGACGGCGGAACAGACGATGACTTTGGAAGAAAATCCTCCGACACCAGTCAGGACAGACGCTGTTGAACAAAACTGCACTGCGCATTATTGACGCGCAGTTAACAATAACGTACTTATAGTTTACAAGATTTATCGCGAAGTGCTCGATAGCGTCCACCATATCGTGATATTGCCCTCCCGATATCGCCGCCACTTTGACCCCGGCTATACCTTGGACTTGCAACGCTTGACTGTCCGACAGGAGCAAGACCGTGCGTCCTTATCGATGTGGAGTGACAGAGATACCTCGAGGTATCCAGCAGTCTTCGCCAATTTAGGGCCTCAATTCAGAGCCAAAAACTGCTGAATGAGTTTCGTCAAGCAGTCACCGTATGCGTGGAACCGAGGGAACCATGGATCAGACGCAAAAATCGCTGGCCGTCTAAACCCTGAAGACTACGCCATTTCATGAGTAACTGAGCAAAGGAGGAAACGGGGCTCAATGGACTTTGGGAACGATTGAACGACGAACACAAATGTATCGCGAAACAGATTCATTAGACGCTGAGGCCGAAGGAGCTCGACCATGATGTCAAACATAACACGCTCAGAAAGGAATACCCATTTGGGATCAGATATAATGTGTTCCATGCAAACCCAAGTTCCGATTTCTTGGGGAAATTCGACCAAATATGAATCATACCGAAGTCGAGACACCAAATTGTGGTGCCTCGATTGACGAACTATAAATATACCAGCGCGTCGCTTCGATTGATGGAATCGACCGATCGACAAATTTCACAGGCTGGTTGAAGCGCTAATAGGGCGACAAGCGCTGGTGTGCGATATAGAAGTTTCCCATTTTCCAAGTCGTCCGGCGTGGTGGGTTCAGGTATATATTCTTCGCCATCGTTATGACATTGTGTAACCCTGTTTTTTGAACCACCGGAAAATGAGAGGGGGTCAGGGGGGTACCGATATATCCACATCAGGATAAACGGTAGGGGGCGTGAATTAACGACTGCAGTGGCTTCATCTACTATTGTTTGCAGCTCAACAAGTCAAACACATTTGGCATCGAATGATTTTTGAGCGCCAACTTTACGATTCCTACCATTCGCTCATAAAATCCGTCCATCCAAGGCGACAGTTCTGTATAAACTTCCACTCAATTGAGCGGATCGCCACAAACATGTGGGCCGCCGGGTCAACTAGATATCGCGCCACAGTTTGCAAAACATCGTGCTCGCTGCAATAAATTGCTTCGCGTTATCCGAGATGATCGTCATCGGATGGACAAAGATAGCAAAAGATCGACGTAAACACCATGCAAATTGTTGAGCTATCATCTACTCAACAATTTCCAAATGAACTGCCCGTGTGACAGCGCAAGTGAACAAGCAAATCCAAACTTTAGATGGTGCAACGTCCCCTTTGACTTTGATCAACAACGATATTAAATAATCGATGCCGACACAAGAAATCGGATTGCATTTATCGACACGAAATACGTGCAATGGTGGCATCGGTTGCACTTTGTAACATCCCTGTGAATGGTACGGCAGGTGAGGGACGATTTGATAGCCAGTTTGACCTGCGACCGACCAGAACTACCCAATAGAAGTACCTTACTAGCAAGAGGGTATGTGCCTTTCCTATCTGCATCAAGCGACGGTGAATATCGTCGATTAAGAAAGTTGTAAAACGATTATTCTTCGACAACAACTTGGGATGCTTGGCGGCGTCGTCAACATATACATACTGTAATTGGCCATCACATCGAAAGAACCCATTAGGATCCAAGAACATTTGCAGCGCGTTGTGCTTTGACAGAATGCGGGAACCTGCACAAATCGCAAAGATATCAGAGAATGCTAATCGCTGCACCTGACGCTCCCAAAATGCTTGGAATTCGGACAGCTCGGTAACAGACAACGGCGCCCATCGTCGTTTTTGCAACAATTGCTCACAAAATGGCGGATCCATGACGTGACCCGCAGTAGACATGTGAGACGAGCGAAAGGATCCAGGAGAAGCAATTTGACATTACAACAACCATGGTGTAGGCATCTAAAGTGAGCTCACACATTACTCGTTTTGAAAACATTTCTAAATATTTCAAAAACAAAACAATAAGCTGCCAATAATGGTCCATAGAAATAGACTAGCCTACTTAGTGGTTCACATAAAGTTTTCTGGCACATGAACATCAGAACCGACGCCGCGAAAATTAATCTCACAATTGCTAATTTCATTACGAATGCCGAACACAGAGGTCACACCAATTATGAAGAACGAAGCAACAGTCTGCATAATATGACCCCATTTACAGTTACTGATGATTTACACCAAAATGTATTGCTGTGGGCTACATGGTGCATCTGCCACTGACGTTGCTTACATAATAATAGCCCCGACATCACAGACTTCACAGGCATAATAATTTTATGCAAATCATCAATAGAATGTTGGAATACGACGGAGCGACGCAGGTTCACACATAGAGATTTATTAATACATATAACCTTTTATGTTTGATATTCCTAGGTGCAGGAGTAGTGAATATCAATATATCAAATGGTATGGGTATTCAAATATTTTGTAAACATAATGTACTGAAAGGCATCATAACATCGTTTTCTTAGAACCCAGGCAAAGACATATTGATGGTGCGTGTGTAAACAATGTAGTAAAAATGATTAAGTGTAAACATTAACCCCGATTTTAACGATCCCGCAAACAAAATCTTATTTTCAAAAGCAGCAATTCAAATTAGGCAGTGGCAATATATCTGTATTCGCTGTATTACTGGTCCAATGTGAATTTGTTTTCTGCAACACTATAGATCGCATTGTCTGCTTATAGGCATTAGTCTATTGCTATATGTTTGCCTCCAGCTCCTCGTTTTGTTTTCAGAACTGAAAATAATTTAAGCCCTTGTCGACAAAATATATTATATATTTAGCGCAAAATATTGCTCACCATGTGAAATCTTTGTGCACGTAGTCTGTGTATACCAGTCAGCGGTAAAGTTTACAGTATGCCAAGACTATTTTTAAATTTTGTGGCATCCAGGATTCCGCTAACATTTCCGTATAATGTCGTGGACACAGTGTCATCCCATGCAACGATGGTGACAGTTTTCGGTAAAGGTTATTTGCCGATTTCGCGTTAAAACACTTAATGTAGCAAGTACGAAGCTATGGTAGCTCAGGTTTTGTCGAGGCACCTTCATTCGGCACGATTAGTGATAGGGTGTAGGAAATACTATAAATAATATAACTTCAGAAAGTACCGGATATAACTAATAAGTTCAATGTAGTAAATTTCCGTATTTTTAAACTATTTAAAAATATAGTCTGCTGATGACACCAAAGCATATAGCGCATGGTGTCCGTCCGTAACGCAGTCGTTTGTGTTGCATCTTCCTTATCACAGCGGTAAATTGAAAACACCGAAACTGTCTCAGAATTTTTGGTTGCTAATATCTAAAGCGAATCCAGCTGTAATAGTATATAGATGTACATTTACCAACGCCTCGGTCGACGAATTCCCAATTTCCGCAAAAATTGAGATTTAGTAAATTAATTACAATAAACTAGGTCAAAAAGCTGATCTTCAAAAAATATATATAGCCAAAAACATATCCAAAAATAGTAAAAACAAGAGTCGATAAAAGTCTACCCTACTATAAAGTGTGATACCCACTCTTCAGATCTGCATTCTCAACGCCCTATGGTGCGTTCCGGTCGTTTTCACGCTTTTCGTTCCCTCAGGTTTATGACCCACTAAGTGACTTCTCCATGTATGTTTATGGACCCCACATCCTTACCTCCCCTCCCAGGTTCTTGGACAAATAACTTGTAGCCCACCCATGTTCTTGGACTACCAAAATACCTCCACACATGTTCATGAATCACCAAATTCAAGCCCCTAGTTTCAAGTACCACTAAATTACACCCCACCTATGTTCTTGCTCCACTAATGTTTCTGGGTGTCAAACTTTTTTGAAAAATTTTCGAAAATAATTTCAAAACGTTTCAAAAAATGTTTGACCTCCGAAAGTCCGTCAAAAATTAATCAAAATTTGATTGCAATTTACTATGGAAAGTGTGTCACACTTCGAATTGTCGAAACTTGAATTTCTGCTATGTTTTGTTAAACTTGGCGTCAAGAATGTTTTTGTCACAGCCGTCAGGCTGTGACATTGATTTCACCTTCTGTCAGAGTGTGCATTACAGCTTTAATTGCACTGCACTGCACGTATCTATTATAGTCATAAAAGCATTTTCAGATCCGACCGCTGGAGTCTGCATGCCAGGCAAAAATGGCATGCAGCAAACGTCTCGGATTTGCTGACTACAATTGAGATGAAAACATTTAGGCATTCCCAGAATTGATGACATCGAAAATTATATTATCAACTTTACCAGGTCTGAATTCATTCTTGCTATTTCATAGATAGCATATTCGCAAACGCTAAAGTCAAATAATTTGACATGTTTCAAAAACCATATATTATGCATGAACCGTCGTAAAGTTTATATTTAAATAACTATATGTAGTCCAGGCGCATAAATCCTATTGTTAATAGCAATATGACTGCTGTGACATTCTTCTTTTAAGAAGAAACGTCTTCGTTTTCAAACAAAAGTTCTTGACACATAGTATGTGTTTCCGACAGGGTAGCTTGTCTATATTTGTGTCGATAAAGGTTTGTTGTTTAACGTTTGGATTAATGATCACACGCCGAATTTCCTGGCATTATAAGGAAAATGCTTCGAGATTTTGTTTAAATTTTGATCAAATTTGAACTCAAATTATGTGCTAAAACTTGAACGTGTAAACAAATCATAAATTTATAAAGCTAAGCTGATAATGTTAAGTTTACGGTCTCGGTAAAGCATCTAATTAAGACCAGTATCATATGAGGAACATGCAGAATTGAAACACTTGTGTATCGGATTTTGCACAAAAAGACATCGTTGCTAGTAACCATTGGCTTTATTAATAGTTTTTTATTGATTGCTGCTATATTTCGTGGTAAATAAATGCAAAAAAATCTGATATATGTATAGAATAGATTTACAAGGTACGAATTTGGAGGCATTGATGAAAGCACGTGGGTTACATTTAAAAATGTCACGAAGACTGAAATGCTTTTGACGTAATTTAAACACATATTATACGGTTTTGGAACAGATGTTTCTTTCCTACAGTACTGTCTTATAAAATTATGAGCTATAATAATATAAATTTTAGCTTAACATATGTTTGAGTTACATTTTAATATTTGGCGTGCAATAATATTAATTATAAATGTTATTTCAATATCCAGCTCAGCTTTGATGGGTTTGTCAAAAAAGACAATTTAAAATTTAAAAGTTCATCTTGGTATTGAATGTCTAATGTATATTGTGCTTTCTCTATTCGTTACACATATAATCGTTTTGTAAGCATTTATTTAGCGTTTAGTGGAATATATATTAAATATACAGTACAAAAAATGGTTGATATTTCGCTAATATGTCTTATGATTTTCCAAGTTAGAAATGCGACATTTCTTGCTGTATAGAAATAAAAAATAATTCTGGATATGACTTAAAAGAAATAATATATATAGTAAATAAAATTAGTTCCTTCATATGCAAAATAATGGTAGCAACAAAAACTTAATATATAACTTTAGTTTTTAGTTACAAACTATCGGGCTGACCGTTTCATATAGTAATAATGTTTTGTTTCGTATAATTAAATATCAAGAATGCTTTACAAAACCCACTATCGACTAACCAAGAGATATTTACAGTTTTATTTGTAAAAGTCCACAGCGACTTTAGAACTTACGTGAACGCATGAAACGACCGCACCTAGCTAATTATATTTGGTCCGGGTTGCAAACAAGCAGCTAGAAATTTTATGATGGAACCTTACAACACACTCCCCCGTTTTAAATGCTACCGGTATATAACTTAAATCTATTCATTTTTGCGAAAATTCGCACGGCTGTTGTGTTGTCCTGTTGTGGAAACACTCCACATTATTATCCAACTGATGTTTCGCCGCTAATTCTGATGGAAACATAATATACGGGGTAAATTGTGTTATTGTATTTATTATCGTTCGAACTCTAAATTTTATTTACCAACGTTCTTAAGCATATTATATAGCTGCGTCATTTGAAAATAAAAACTGTTTATGGTTTTACTGCGTTCGAATGGCAGACCGACTGGCTCGGTTGGTTAAAGCTGAACTGATAGTCTTATTTAATACTTTCGTTCCCATTAAAATTGCATATAGTAAATATTATAATTAAAAAGAGTCGAGCCTTAGGCGTTAATAGAAAAAAAATATAAATTGCAGTTTGCAATCTAAGTAACACGATACTGAACTTACAATGTATATTATACTTGAATATATATTGATAATTCAGTTTAAAGATAAATCTATAGAATATGAAAACAGGCAGAGTTCTTACTAAAGTTTTTGAGTACTATCTAGTTATAGCCCTTTCCCTTATGAATTAATGTGTATTTCGTGTAATGCTGAACAAGTTTAAAGCGTAGTGGCTAGCGTGCGAAGCTCACGCTTAAACAACCCAAGTTCAAGCCTGGTATGCTAGCCACTACGCTGATTCGGAACAGTTGCTATGTTCTTTAAGGAACCTCGCAAAGTGTGCAAATAACAACGCACTTGCTAACGCACGCGGCATGACGAACTCAGTGAGCGAGTAGTTTCACAAAGTATGCTGTATCAAATGTGGTACACTATGATGGAGATAATTAATATCGAATTCGACTTAAGCAGTTGTCAGCACACATATTTTTTATCCGTTAACCGTGTTATGTTGAACATTGATATTTCACTAAACGAAAATATTTTGTTGCAGCCGACAACGCGTAGCATAGTTTTCGACTATTGTTAGCCTTGTATAGCAAATGGTGGTGGGCAAACGATGTTTTGACATTTAATGCATTAATTACAAAGAATAAACAAAAATACAGAGTGAAGGTAATACAGTAGCGTAACGTTCATGAATATTCAAACATAAGGGCAAACAAAATTTGGTCCTGAAATATTATATTAAGCATAAATCTTATCGAGCATACGTGGTTTGAATTATGTCATATTGAATTCGCGTTATTAAGTTTATATGTTCAAACAGAGTTGCTAGAAAACATTAAATTTCTTATAATCGTATAAAATGGTAAAATTACCGTCTGTTGCTTCCTGCTGTGGCACATTTCTCTTGATAGAAACATCACCGATTCTCTTCTTCAAAATTTCAGCAAAGGGTTTTTAGACAGTCAGGCTGGTCCACCTTTTTTTACCATGTTTTCTAAATGAACCTCTAACCTGTATTTACTAAATGATCTGCAATTGTTAGCTGCATTGGTTTGTTGTGTTCATTTTGATGTTTTATGTGTCTTTGCAGAAGGTTAAGTCTACTAAGTGTGGCCAGTACAACATATATATACTAACTATATTTGCATGATTGTTTAATGCAATAAATAGTCAAATTTGAAATCACCTTTGAAATCACCTTTGAACCATACGGCTTGATTGAAGGATCGTCCAAACCGCCCGGAAACCATGATATCAAATCACGGTTTGTGACATAGCGAATGAGATTGACTATTGTCTGTAGTGCTGTCCTGAAAAGGAACATCAGGACGACGCAGGCTACAGTTCAGGCAGGCACCCCGAGGCATGAAGACGAGACTTGAACGTGTTAAGATTCGGGGCTTTGACAACCGAGCCAGGGAGGCGATTCCAGCTATCTACCACTCGATAAGCATAAGAGTATCGTGCACAATCTAGACAAGGGCGAATGCGTGGTTTCAGTTTAAAAGCATGGCCACCTAGTCTATCATCGACAACAAATTCGAACCAAGTTGTTAACGGAAAGTCGATTGTTCCATGAATTGCATTGAACATCAAAATTAAATCTGCGCGACGACGACGGGTGGAGAGCGTCTGCAGTCCAAGAAAACGTAAGCGATCCTCATAAGAAAAGTTGCTTATACCGGGAACGAATTTCGTTGCTCGACGCTGAACACGTTCAACAAGCTTTATGTCTTTGGCGTAATGAGGACACCAGACACTGGACGCATACTCTAGCTTCGAGCGAACTAGTGAGCGATACAACATCAAGAATATGGGTTTGTTTAGACTTTTGAACGATCGCCGTATACACCACAGCACATATTCAGATCGTTTAACAGTGTCGGCACAATGTTGTGAGAATTAAATTTAAAACGAAGGGATTAAAATTGTGCCCGAAAAATTTAAATTTCTGGCTGTTGATTACATTTAGAAAATTACTGAATGCGTCGAATATGTTAACACCAACCATTTTCAGACAGCTGGGTAATTACTGTGTTATACGACTAGCTCCCAGGAAATCATTAGTTAATGTAAATTTCCCAACAACCATTAATTCTCAAATTTACGGGTTCTGTGTGAGGAAATTTTTGGAAATTATGTTACCATCCCTGAATCGGCTTTACAGTGGATGATCTTTCACAGTATTAGCCCATGCGTAGTCTGTTATATATCAAGCTGCTTCCAAAAATGCCTATTACGTGTTTTACAATGCGTATACATATGTAGAGATAAACAATAAATTAGTAATTAGGTATATATATAGATTCGGAAGAAACTAAAAATAAGAGGCAGTGTAGGCGCCAATAGATGTGCCCTACAAGAAATATGCCCTAAATATAGTACTTCGAAATCAGCTAGGTTCCTTAGTGCCATGCGTTTGCTCTTTTATAGCAACAATATTTTTTCTGTGCTCAGATATGAACCTAATGATGTTAATGTACGTATGACTGGATGAAAACTTTTCAACTATACTATACGTATTTCAAATTTAATTAGAGAGTCTGTATGTAGTGCACGATGGCGGCAATGCTAGACAACTGTCAGGTTTGTAGTTTTAGCAGTTTTTGTTCAGCAGTTTTCATACTACAACATCTCAAAAGATTCACGAAATAAATATTTCGAATTTGAATATAAGGTGTTCTACACACATATATGACACCTTATAATTATAATTGTAGAAGTCACCTTCTGCAGCAAATCCCTGTTCACCCGTACCAAATTAAACTTGACTGAATATAACAGCATAATAGATATCTGTATGTAGAACAAATGTCAAAATGTACAGTATGGCTAGGTTGACTGATGTCTGTGGTACTAGATCTTATCATGCCATCATGACGACTCTGAGCCAACGCCAGTCTTCATGTTCAGTTACTTTGGCCTCTTTCTTTAAAACAGTCAATTATACCGCTTTGTGATAGCATATACCATGCAGCGTTTCATTTAGAATTTTTGAAACAAACTCTATCGTGATTTTGTCCAATTTGCTTATTCTTACTTCAATAAAAACCGGCGGGATTTCAAAAATCTGTCAAATGCCAAAATCAGTTGCCGCTACAGCACACGTGATCTATATCATCAAGGAATCATTAATATAGTTAAAAATCCTGAATTAATTCAATAGCATTTAGATACTCAAACCCAAAACCATACAATCACCATACAAAAAAATAGCCAAAGTAACCCTAAAGTTCGTAAAAAATGCACGCCGTGGTGTTTTTCATTATATTTCGCTTAAACCTTCGCCTAAACATAATCTTTGAAACGATTGGTCACACTTCAATTTATGTGAGTTACATTTAACCAGCACTAAACGCTCCAAGGTTCTAAACGTTGTGCCAAAAACAAATGGAATGAAACATTTGATGCTATAAATGTACTACTATGTGCGACGACGGGACAGTTGAGCTCGAGTGAAAATAAATTTTATCAGCTAGAAAATACAAGCCACAAACAATTTAAATTCAAAGCCTACGAGAGGCCAAGACGCCTTTAGCGTGTGTAAAGCATTCTTTGTTTAATCATAACCCAAGTTCCTTTATTTATTGCAAAAATGTAAGTAGTAACAGAAACTATAGTTTGATTTTGACCACAAAATGTTTCATTCTCCCTATGGGGCAGACATATACAGGAGACTGCTGCGGTCAACAGTGTATATGATTACCATGTAAGTTATATATGCAAGTTGAACACATGAGCTACAGTAGAACACTCATCAGTCTTACTCTATAATCAAATTTTACAATTTGAAGCCAAGATAGGCGTTTTGCACGATGAATTCCCTAGCTTAAATGCTTTTTATAGAAATAACAATGCTGCGATCATGCAGTCTATAGGAAGGTATATTTTGTGAAAATTCTAATTGTATATGTACTTCCATATTTCCACGAGTTGTAGGATCTATCGGTAATAA
Source organism: Trileptium ribeirensis (assembly GCA_030248225.1). Classification (NCBI taxonomy): domain Eukaryota; kingdom Metazoa; phylum Nematoda; class Enoplea; order Enoplida; family Thoracostomopsidae; genus Trileptium; species Trileptium ribeirensis. The sequence continues at coordinate 16,650 of JASANE010000038.1, read as the reverse complement.
TCATGGCGCTTTGCAACCAAATTGCAAGATGTTGCCAGATTATAATCTAGAAAGGATTATTATCATAAAGTTATGCCAGGCAGTTAGCTCTACACGATGTTTTACACAGCCAAAAATATCGAACAAGTGGGTATTGTTGTTATCATTTTATAGGCGATAAGATCAGGCTCGTTTAGTACTAATTTCGATTTAAAAATAAGTGATTGCTTAGTCACTTTTTCAAGAGAGTGTCATTAATAAGACAAACGTATTTATCGATATATGCCATTCCAAGTACAAACATTCTAACTGTGCTAGAAACATCTGTCAAGCGTTTGTTGGAGATGTATATACTTTGGCCGTTGTTGTAATAAATTTATACATTAGTATAGTGAACAGAATAGTTATTTTATTTCGTAATGTCGAGCAATAACAACAGATTTTAGTGCTTTTATAAGACTTAAATGTTTTTCTTGGGAGGCTATAGGCGGCCCACCCCAGCTCTTCGAGTGATCCCATTTCTGGGACGCCAAACCGATACCCTGACGACCCAGCTACCGCTTTTCTGACCTCGGACCTCGTGCATGTATGATTGTCATCGCTGGGTTTACCTAGTATTTACAACCATTGCTTATTGAGGGTAAATTAGTTTGAAACAAATTTCTGCTTTACCCTGTTAGATAACTACGAATTTTTTTCCATGTATACCAGTAACTTTGATGTATTCTCGGTTCGGCAGCGGCAGATCCTTCGGGGTAGGAAGTGGTGCAAATGTCAGAGGAATCGACGTTTCGTGCAGATGGAGACGCCTCATGGGAGAGGATAATTACTCTCTTCCTATGTGGGCATGTATGGACGACAATTATGTCATATTACTGATTTTTCGAAGAGGCTCTTCCAGTACTATATCGAGATGAAACCGTAAATATTTGATATGCGCCAGAAGCGTAACTAGGTCATTAATGACATTTGGGTAAAGATATATACACAAGTTTTTGATCCGATAACACAGTCGGTTACGACGTCTGGGCACAGTGGCCAGTTGAATATATGACCCGTTTTACAACTAAGAGAATTTCGCTTTCACCTGATCAAATATCTTACTCAGTGTTAGTAAAAAAATTGTAAAGAATGAAAATCAGATATGTTTCTCTTTCAAACCGCGTCAAAGACGTAATATTTGCAAATTCTTATGTAATGGTTGTAGTAGTGCTCGCTATGTAAAAACCAGGATATAATTCATACACTGGCTGGCACCATACTAAGATGACCATCCATTAACATAGACAGCGGCATGGCCTCCAAGTAACGAATGAATCTTTATCTTGTCAATCTTTGTGCATTGTTGCAAATATGAGATTACTTGCTAGGGAACGTTTACCACAACCCGTATCTGCTCTTGTGAGGACCCAATGAAAAGTTGTCTTGGCTTGTAGCTCCAGTTTCTAAAATACTTATATAACACAGTTAATTCTATTACAGCTAAGATAAAATTTTGGGTGTAAGACGCAATACTGTCGTCGATGTATTAAAGTGTCTACATAGCGGTATAGAAGCAACTTTGTACAGCTTGATAAAAACCCACATCAAGAAAATGTACAATTATCAATTAATTCACCGAAATACCTGTGCGTTATAAAATTTAATAAAATGTTTCCATAATACAAAACAGTGATAAGGCACATAATTTCATTTTTCACAAGTTCTATGTATACTGCGATTTTTGATTCGCCTTAAATAAAAGGTAGAACAAGTGAGAGACGTTTGTTCGCGCATTGAGTTTGCAGTTTCCTTAACATATTAGTTATCTCCTTTCGACCGTAAAGTAAGTAAAGTAAAGTGGTCGACTGCATGTACAGTCGGACGCAACCCTAGGGCTTTCCTTTCGTTAGTAGTCAGTCAGGTTATTGCTAGGCGCCACCCCAATCCCAGGACCATGTGACACGCTGTCACTGGGGTCATTTTTCCCCATATTATGTCATCCGTACACGCTTTCGACCATAATCGGGGTATTTATTACGGTCCGGGACCGCTCATTCTTGCATCTCTCAAAAGTCGGTAAATTGAGTAGCATATGGCATATGTACAAAAATGGCAGGTGAGGAAACATTAACTTTTGGCTTACGTTACCACTATGGAACTAATACTTGCCTGAAAAGTTGGTGAAATTAAGATGGCACAGCCCCGATGTATTGTTTAAACCACAAATTTTCATTCTATAGTTTCCAGTATCTATTATTCAACTTTGCCCAACTAAATATATGACACAGAGGGACATTGTCTTTAAATATAAAGACCACGAGACAAAGCATTGAGAGCTACGATCCACGCATTGCTGCTATACTTTGATTATAATTGACTTCAAACATTTGTTCACTGTTTCAGCTTTATTTCGGTTAATGTTTTTATGATGAATGTTTGTTACCTGGAGCCGGTATGCCCATGTTTACTTTATCGAAAAACAGGCATGCGTGTTGAAACGATTTGAAACTGTTGTGTAATGCTTTTGAACACATTTTGAATATAAAAACACTTCGTACGGGATGTCAACTGCTACTACGCATCAAAACGACACTACTTACATTGGCACTATTGCGAATGCTGTCGGAACGACATCAAATAATAACATTTCATCGTCAGAGTTTTCACAGTTTTATTGCACAGCCAATGACGATTTTGTTCCAATTAAAAACGCATTTCATAATATCGTTGTACCGTTATTGGCAGTCCTCGGGTGTTTGGGCAACGCAGCTGTTTTAATTGTATTTAGTCGTCGACGAATGTGGAAAATCGGAGTTGCACTGTTCGTGTCAACATTATCGATTGCTGATAGTTCGTTTTTGATCTCCGCCGTATGGGTTTTTAGTTTGCCTGGTAAACTGTACGCAGCGGGTATGTCGATCAATTTACTTCGCTTCATACAATTTTAATAGTTATTTTTTATAGTAATTTAGAATTTCTAAAATGTAATTTTTGTTTTCAGTAGGTATTTATGCATAATAATCGTTAGGTTACCCGAAGTCACAGCGATCGTTAGTGGTGCTCATTAGGTCGAAATGTTTTACAGAAGTGTCGGATAATCACGTACACGAAACGAAAATGCTCGAAACCTAAATTAAATTATTCTGCCTAGAAGCGTATAACTGCCCACTCCTATGCATACATTGCATTGCGAAAGCAGCTTCAATGTACATTCTTTCGTAACACCTATTTTAAATACCAAAAATCAGGGGCGCAATACGTCGGGCAAAAGTGGGGGTGCTACCCCAAAAATTGCGAATGATACAATTCTCGAAAAGTGAGGGTCCCCTCGTAATGCGCCCCTGTCAAATTTTGTTTACATTGTAAACTAATTGTATACTTAGCTAGCGAGAAGTTGTTATTTAATATTTTATCGGCCAATTTTTCTATAGACAGTGAATCTTTCAGCTCACCTTTCCCATAAAAGTATCCACTGTTGGCGCTTTGTTAAATATATACTCAATCATCTCCTACACATTACAAAAGCACGTTCTATCTTGAAAATTGGGTTCATTTTAGAATATAAAGTGTGACAAATTTTAGTAATGATCCGTCCCATTAGAGAAAACTTGAAAATGTTAAAATATTATGTTGATGTCCTTCGCTATAATACAAGGACTATAATATTCGCAAGGAGAGCAAACGCAACCTGAAAACGGCGCTATAATTAACGTTATGTTTTCGTAGAGTTCAGCATCACTACATGCTACGCTGTGACCGCAGTATAAACTATAAAAATATAAAAAATCAATAAGTTGAACAACATAACAATAAAATATAAAGAATACTTGGAGCTAGCTAACTAATTAAAGTATAAGCTAAACAATATTGGAATCTTTAAATAGTAGTCGAGTTGGATTATGAAGGTGCATTTGCAATCGGCTGAACCCTATAAAAGAGGATATCGTGGGCTTCTAACGACCGTCATTAAGTTTCATCTTTTGGCAATTTTGTATACGTAATTATGGTGCTTCTGTGAAACACTTCAAATAAACGCAGCATAAATTGTATTTGTGAGTCCTAGGACTTTCAACCAAAAACAACGATCAGCTAAACAGCGTTTCGCTTTTTGTGCAACTACAATTAAGTTACATTTCTGCTTCAATTACAAGATACTTGCCACCGTAAACATATCGCGGTGACCTAGCCTCAAATCACTTAGAGAGCCCTGAAGATTATATTTAACGCGAATAATTGTGTAAACATAATTATAATGAAAACGACATTGCATCATTTAATCCTTTAACACCCGACCTAGTTTTTACGTATAGTACAATGTTTGGCAAACTCAAGACTACGCTGCGGATTGAACCCCGATCGCATCGGTGAGAACGGTGTACGCAAGCCAATGAGCTATCTGGCAACTGTTGCTCGGTTGCTTAATGAACCTGTCAGCGAGAGCGAAAAAGAACGCCCGTGCGAAAACTTCCAACGCGACAGTTTGCACAACGCGTTGCAATATGTGCTAATGCCAATAGCCAGAGATGGGAATAAAATGGTAAAAAAATATGTCAAAACATGGGCATTGTGTTTGCTACATGAGATTTAAATTAAAAGAGTTCATTCCGAAGAATAATCACAAAATTTCTAGTGATGTTTTGTGACGCGGGCACTTGTGTCTTGTCCGTTTTTGGCTTTCATACCCGAACCGTTTCGTGTCATCTAACAGAGCTAAAATTTACAGATGGCAAGACTGCTTTTTCTGGCATGAAATTTCAAAAGAATGCATCTGCTGTTATAGAAGTTGGCTAAAACAAAGGTTAAACGTGATGCATGCACCAAGACTTAACCATACGCCGTTTACAGCGGTAATGCAGCAGCGCTTGCACTGTGCTAGAAATGCATGCAGACGAGGTTACAGTGAGTTTTGTTCTCTGCCATGAGTGTCCCAACACCCTTCTAACTAAGATGCTTACCTATGGTGCGTCCAACCCTTGAAAAAACTAACATCTGTCCTAAGAGGTATAGCTTGACAAAGGTATCCACTATAATGGAAATAAACCTTTGATCAATACACTAGAGAAGCATTGAAATTGTTGTGCATTTCTATTTCAGACGCGGCATTTCCTGTGTCTTTCGGTATACTACAAACCAGTCGAACTGCTTCGATTTGGATTGTATGTTTGTTTATGTTTGATCGCTTCTTCGCCGTTACGTGGCCATTGAAGCACAATATTTGTCTCAACGGATTCAAGCAGCCTTTTTTTATAGTAACCGTGACAGTTCTGGTAGGTATATTATACCTATAATCATTGTTTTCTAGACGAGTCATATTGTTTACTGCAGCAATTCCATATATGTGCAATTTATAAGGTAGACAATATATTACAGCTGGGTTTAGCCTACGTAATAGCAATCATTAATTCACCTCATGTTTGTTTGAATGTCTCAGCAATCATATGGATATAAAGTTAAACCATTTTAAGCATATAAACAAATAAGGTGATGAAAGAGCAGGTTCTAGGAGTATTTATTTCAAATTTTCTTTTCTTGTTTTCTCAAAAATTTTATTATAATTCGAATTTGAATATCGTTCAAGTGACCCGTAGAAAAAGGTAGCGCAGTGGTCTAGCGCGCCGGCCCGTCTTACCAATCCATAGGTTGGAGGTTCAAAATAACTTTGATACCATTTTTGCGTTTACCGTTTTTTACCAAATATCTACATGAGCTCATGACCTAGAGAGATAATATGATTAATAGACACTAATTTTTACATGATTATCAGATATTTAGCTTTGGAATAGAATTTTTATTAAAAATTTGTATTTTTGTATGGGCTGGTGCTTCTAACTTTAAACTGGTGTATGAACAACAATGGTGTATAACTTTGAACAATAAATTTACAAAGATAAATTAAAAAAGACAGAACATACATTTTGCGCGACTTGGCAAGAACCGAAATAAATTCTACGCCGCTAGCTTTTCCAGTTAGAAGAAGTTGACAAAAATTAATTTTGAAGAGGTAATTATAATGAAATATATAATAATGTCTTTGAACTTACTTTAAGTCAAGCATGACAACTTTAAACAAACTGTGTCATCGTCAACCTAACATTATACAAATATTGTGTAGTGGTTGAAATGAACTTTGTTAAGTACAGGATATGTCGCACGGTGCTTCATATACAATAGAAATCTAACACGGTCCCCGCTAAGCACCTAGTTAGCTGGAATGTTGAGCTATATAATACATTGAAAAAGGCTGAGCCAAATTTGGCTCATTTTGAACCACTTAGGACCTAACTGGATTTGAGCCAGGCCATAGATGGTTCAGAACGAAACAAACTTGGCTTAATGATTTTTAGAGTGTACGAATATGTTTATAAATTTCAATTGGTGTTTGTTTTCTTAAACTTCACCATTATACCACAGGAATTGTTTTGTATCCTGCACAATCATGTTAACTACAAAACTAAAAGTGGTGCTTGCACCAAAATTATGCCATGACGAGCTTTTATAACAGACAATGCCCAAAGGGCTAAACCATTTTGTATCATGCTCAATCATGTTAACTACAAAACTAAAAGTGGTGCTTACACCAAAATTATGCCATGACGAGCTTTCATAGCAGACAATGCCCAAAGGGCTAAACCATTTTGTATCATGCACAATCATGTTAACTACAAAACTAAAAGTGGTGCTTACACCAAAATTATGCCATGACGAGCTTTTATAACAGACAATGCCCAAAGGGCTAAACCATTTTGCATCATGCACAATCATGTTAACTACAAAACTAAAAGTGGTGCTTACACCAAAATTATGCCATGACGAGCTTTCATAACGGACAATGCCCAAAGGGCTAAACTATTCTGTTACATGAATTTTTTGATAAATGTCTGTTATATAGGTTCCTCATTAAATCGAGCTGTTAAACTTAGTTACACTCCAAAACTCTAGTCAATATGTGGCCCACTAGGGCAGTCCTTTGCTGACTCAGAAAAAAACTGAGTCGAATTTAGCACGGCCTGAACTGAAAATTGTTTGACTCAGTGAGTGAATCAAACTTTGACCCAGTTAGAGTAATACATTGACTCAGAATAATGTATTAGAATAATACTGAATAATATAAGAATAATACTGAGAATAATCTGACTGTTTTACTGAGTCGGAAAAGGACTGACTCAATTGAATCAAATTTGGCTCAGCATTTTTACAATGTTTGTTTTAGGCAATTTTTATTTAAAATCAAAACAATATCGTTTGTGTTGTGAAACCACTAAACGCATCCTAATACGAAGCATTTTATTATCTGGTTAAAGTTATTTACAGTGCATCAGGGCTTGTAGACTGTGAAGCCACGTTAAAAATTTAACAGCTGGCACTATACTACAACCACACGGTCAGGAGATAGCGCCAGGCTGTCTAACAGATAAAACATAGTTATATATCCAAATTACCAAAATACATAAATGCATAGCCGTTGTAAACCTTCCGATGAATTGACCTAGCATATCTTATTTAAACGCTTCATTTGTGCATGGCGGTTTTAAACTTAAATAAGAATAGTCTAAAATATAACTATCTCTCTTGTGCCAACTGGAAGCGGTAGATTTGTAATTTTAGAATTGTTTGTAAGAAAATAATTTATACAGACTTCAGGATTCCTGTATAAGGCGGTTAACTCCGCTAATCTCTACAGTGACACCTAGTATCTAACTCATACACCCCAAAGCGAAATACAAAAACTTTACTTTGGCCGGAGATATTTTTATCTGAACCGATCGTGAAAGCACAGTTATAACGAATTTGTTATCTTTTGTCCATCCTAATTATAAAATGCAGTAGCGGTGACGTGGGATGAATATATCACTATAAATGGCCACTTTTACCCAGTAGTACTGACCTTCTGTCCGGGACTCCTCATCAAACCTGGCCCAGCGAACCCTCCTGTGTAAAAAGGCCGGCACAAGGCCCATCCAAAGGTGTTTTAATGATTTTATGGCGTATTAAATTATTTCTACAAATAATATATGTATGTAACTTAAAATCGAGTTGTGTGCAATGTTGTCGGGCCGTGTTGCTCATTATATTATTTACGGGTGATCTTAGCACTCGGTCACCAAAATGACTTTCTTGTGATTTCACGTCCGTGTACCCTTTACATCTACATAACCATAACAGCAATACTTGTCTACTACGCATTTTGACATATCTGAATGATAAGTGCGCTATATCACGATATAATGCCTCACTAACACTGCCTATTTTAACACTTTCGCTCATGAATTATTGTTATTGTGGATTTCGCACAGTGTTGAACAAATTTTTACCAATGATTGAACCTAGACCGTTTTGACGAGAGCATTAGCCACGGCTCTATTAGGAGCTGTTGGTTCCTTAGGAACTTCACAAATCGACCGAACAGCAACGCACGTACAAACGCAGTCACCACGACAAACTCATTTAGCGCATCGTGTCACGACGTGCACTGGCATAATCGTAAGAGAGTATACGGTAAAACGTTATATAGATGCAACAGGTTTTTAATTTAACTCAGTTTTCTGCTACAGTGAAAACATGGTGCGTTTTTGTTGAGATCGCGGTCGGCCATTTTAGGACGTCTCCTAATTCTCTAACTTTATTATTTTCATAAGTCGGCAATCGAAATAAAATTTGAAATTACCTCGACAAATATGTGGGTACATAATGTAACGAAATATGTACCACTTGCCTGGAGCCTTCAGTGAGAAGTTATGCCGCTTGTCCAACTGTAGTCATCTAATGTTACTTCTTCCAAGTAAACACAGCAGAAGTCCACAATCGTTGTTGCGATAGAAATAATTTCCATTTCACGTTCAAATTGGTGTTCCCGACCGCAAGCAGATTCAAAACATGTTTTAACCCTTTTATTCCCGAATTTATTTGTGTATCGGGAAATGTCTGGCCTACGCGAGCGGCCCGAGGAACCGAGCCCAGATTACGTTGTTGTAGGCATCAGGTGCAGGCTGCTGAACTATCTTGGATCAGTTGCGTTTTTCTTTCAAGAACCTCACAAAGCAAGTGAATAACAACGTACGCACGTGCAAACAACATACGATACATGGCAAACTCAACAAAAGTAACATTTCACAGTGCGGACGGTACCATTTGGCGACACTGGGCATTAATAAGAAAAACCAAGACCATACGCTTGGACAAATATTTCGATATAATTTAGAAGTAATGTTCAGCCTCTTTGTCACGATTTCGTCGAAAACTCAAAAGTGTAATATACATCACAAAACGTGCACAACTCCTTTTCCACGCAGGCATCTTAATGATAGTTTTCTACGATTAATACTTATACCTAGGTGCTGCTGACAGGTTAGATAGGTCATTATTTTGTTTTAGGATAATCCTACAAACTGGCACTCCAACTAAAGCTTACACAGTAAAATGCTACAAACTTGTATAGAAAAGGTCATTCGCACTTATTAAATTTTGTCACCCATGACACAGGACTCGTACTTTGAAGCTGATGGCATTATCTATCTAGTAATTCATGAAGTAGTGGAATCGATCTTGCGGCACCAGTGTTGTGGACACTTCTTAAACCAATAAAATATACGATGTTGTATATATATAAATAAGTTAAAGTGTTGATGGTTTTGTACAACACTGTCGCTTTGGCATATCTAGTGACAACATGCATGCATAGATAACCAAAAGTACATGACGGTTTTTTGAGGAGCCTTCACAGTCATTTGACATAACTAATTTTAGCTCTCTACAGTGTACAACGTTCCCCGATTCTTCGAATTCGAAAGCATGCACTACATCAGTTGCATCAATAACGAAACCGGCAAAACGGAGATGATGCATCAGCCATGGGTTACCGATCTTCGGATGAACGAACTGTATCGCCGCGCGTACCTGTTTTGGTCGTCATTTTTATTCTTATATTTAATACCGTTCACCGCGATTAGTATACTTAATTGCGCCGTCTACTACGCTCTTCATAAAACCAGGGTAAATTTAAAAATTCAGTTGTGTTGCATCTATCACTTAGTGCATTTACGCTGTGTTATACAATATACTAAATGGCTCGGTCGGCAAAATCCCAACTACCGTAGAAATTGAAATTTAAATTTAATGAAATTTCAAAGAAGATCAAGAAAGCAAAAATAATGTGCAAAACAAATCCGAGAGCCATACATGCAATAAAATTGGCAATATTAACAGATACAATATATAATTTAGGAACAAACTGAAATTCGTAGAACATTCATCTTGAGCATAGCCAGCAGCGGCAAATGGCATAAATAGGCCACTATATTATTCTTTTCTATGAACTATGGATTTAATACAAACTTTAAATATTTTCTGGAATTTAGTGTAGCAAAATTCTAACGTTCACTAGAATGCATATATAGAAAAGGAACGGGATCACCATTTCAAGGCAGCGACACGGTGGCCTGGTGACTAGGTGACCCGGTCAATCATATATATCGTCTTACACAGGATAGATTAAAATTTAGTACATGCTTTACACAAACGGCATCATAATCCTTAAAGGGTAAAGATGCCAAGTATGGCTCCTCGCATCGCGAATATAGTGATAAAACAAACAGTTATATCCGATATGTTGCTCTAATAAATGAATATATTAACTTGGCTCCACTGAGATGAATTTTAAGGACGAAACATTCTTAAACGTATAAAGGTAACAAGAATGTTTAAAATAAGCTACTTACTGATCACAGTGCTAAAGAGTTATTGTGGAGGTTAACAATGCTGAAATCAGAAAAATCTAAACTTGTTAAAGGTTTAAGATAGTAAGCTGCTAGGTTTTTACGAATAGTAATTTAGTGATATTGCTTACTAGGCTGTTCCTTACTAAAGTCAACAGTATGCTCTCAACGCTACATGTTATTGCCTTGTTGATGCTTTGTCGTCTCCTCTTAGACTTATTAACACAGCTTCGCTGAGTGTCATGGTTCATTCACTCATTTGACGTGGTTCACAAAGCAACAATAATGTTTATGCTCAGAATATGTTGTATGTTATTTTAATGAGACTCGTTGACGTTGTCGTGTGTGACATTGATTTAAGTATTGATAAGTCGAAGTGAAGTGTTGTTTAAAGCGCACATCTGCATACTGATCTTCTGCATTTTAGAGTGACCTCAGTTTAGTGAAATATTGCAAAGGCACACACGAAAAAAATTGCCCAGAAGGAAACATTTAAATTGTGTAATGGCGTTCCACGTATAATAGTGTAACGTATAAAGCTTATTTTGTTAAAATATGTTGTATATATCCAAAGGTGTCGCAAGCTCTTCAAAAGTCGAGGAGGCCGGTAATCCAAATTAGTCAAAGGGGGTTGGTTATTTTCTTTTATTGTATTTCCAATATTTAATTATTTTCAAATACTGCTAGGCCTTTAGGGATATAAATTCTAGTAAAGGACGCAATTTTGTACCAAACTCACATCTTTATAGAAAAGAAAGATAACCTATTATACTGTATTGCTGCAGATATATAGTCCATAAGGTGTGCCTTTTACTTCTAGCCATGTCCAGGCTGAAGGTTGCGTTGTCCACGGTCCAGTCGGGGGCTCCTGACACCGAAATACCCGCTTTAAGTTGTTCTTTTTTCTAAGTTATAACGTAACGCCCTCCTGGTTTACTTGGGCCGTTTTCGTAATGAATTGTAATTTGTGGTGGTTAATTTATGTCAATATTATTATGCAGCTAAGCTTAAAAAATCTCTAATACTGGCTTTGCTTTTTGTTTTACCTTTCTGTTTCTATTTATTCAAATGTCATTAAAGTTCATTCTGGACGATAGTTGGGAAATCGCCGACAGAGGCGCTTAGCGAATTCTTTTCCATCAGTAGAAATGGGTGGAACCACCCGACCACTGCGCACACTTGCGAAGCCCCTGTATACCCACATATCAAAACATTAGAAACTAGATAATTTAACTTATTTTTGGACTACAACAGATAAAATTGTTTTAGCCACATATAATTATGCTATTTCACCCGCGAAAACATTAAACTCAAATCCTAGCTTGGAGAACACTATTTTACAAAACAATTACCCCTTTCTTGCATAAATTAGTTTCAATTCCGACTACCGCTATACAATTGTTGGCGACACGAGATATGGCGACGCTGTTGCACTGAACTTTAAGGCTCCTTACAGCGCGAGCAAATAACAATAAACGCCAAACTCACGCTCCTCAACGTTATCTGCATTATTATTTGGGCCATATTATTTTGCATTTTACGTTGCGCCAGAGCAACTACATGAGGTTAAGGGTTACAATTTATTTTAAAAGAACTGTTTAGACTAAAAAGCAATCTGCAATTAATCACAAAATACATATCTAATGTAACGGTGCATTACATTAAATACATTATTTTTAATTCTTATATATAAACTATATATTATAATAGACATTTGAAGAAATGATGTGTAAAAATGTGAACCTGTTAGTCTCAAAACTGTAAACAATATTGCTGGATTCATGTTATAATGTCCCCGCTGTATGGAACTTTTAGCTCCCTGTAGTCGCGACCCTACCGTATAGACAGTACATACCGGGGTATAGAGACATAATAAATCAATTCCAGATGGTATACGACAAGAGCTTGCCTACAACATTTTTGTTTGCGTTGTTGCACACACCTTTACCATCATTTTTGCGTGAATTATAATTAACGCATGTATTGTGTCTGTGGGTAATGCGATTTATTATACATGGATAAGAGGTGGATAGTCGGTGGTCTGTGGGGGGTGCAGACTCAGGGAGCATCAGCCCATCGGCGGAGGGTTGTCACGCGGGATTTTTTGAAATTTTTGGGACTCAAAAATTGGTCAAAGTTGTAACTAGTTTTTTGCCAATTTACTTTTTGCAAATTGTTCCTCAATTTTTGCCCATTTTTTCCAATATTTGCCAAAATGTTCCACGCGCCTTGGCCGCGGGGGCCAGAGTGAGGCCGTGGAGGTGCGGAGCCTCATGATATCAGGGTACCTGCTGGAGGTGGGATCTGCGAGGCACTGATGGGGGAAGGGTCCGAGCCCCAGGGGGTATAATACCCCTTAATCCTTTGAACAGGTACATATAAGTGTATTATTAAATTGTGTTGTCAGTTTTCGAAAATTTCAATATTTGTATCTAGAATATATGCACGTCGACAAGATGGTACAACCACATACCGGCAATAAAACTGTAAAGAATACGTGGTGTCCTGGACATCGTCGCAAATCACAATGCCCCTGGCTAACTACCTTTTAGAAGATTGATAAGAAAAATGTGATGTCTAAGACACCCTGTTGTCAAAGGTGTGCCTAACACAGTAGCGTTACACAAGTTCCAAAAGTTGGGGACATTATAACGTGAACGTCGCATATATTCTGACTAATTCTATCCGTAACCTTTATGTTTGATTCCCGCATAGGAAATGTTGAAAAAGTACGTTACTCTACGCCCACAAATATTGTACGCAAATCGTGCGGATAACGCAGATAGCGTAAAATGACATTGTGCTATCGTATTTTGTGCTGATCTTGTCTTAATAAAAATTAATATATTTTTATACTTTAATATCATAAAATGATAATATATAAACTCTGTGTTTTGTACAATTGTCACTAAATATTTACACATTCACGGTTAAAAATGATATACACTAAATTATATCTGTGTAGTCACAAAACTTGTGTAGGTATATATATTACGTTTGTAATTTAGTAAACTGTTTAGAAAAAAGCTGTGACCAATGATTGCAGTCATAGCGGTGGCGGTGGAGGAGGGATCGCTTGCTCAAAAGCAGAACGTAGCACGACAGTGATGTTGGTTTTCGAAGCATTGCTGTTTCTACTTTGCCACTCGTTGCCAGTAAGCAACTTTTTTTAAAGACAAGAAATAAACGAAAATTTTTTTATTTATAACAATGTTGTGTCACGGTGAATATGGAATTAATGTTGTTTTCAGCGATCCAGTACAGAACTATATTTAGCAATGTTTAAAAGAAAATATGCAAAAAAAACACTTTTGTAGAAAAGCAAGCCTTGGGTTAAATTCTGGGAGAGTGTTGTTTTTATTAATAAAATAGGTCAGGACGGTTTATAGTTAGTCACTCTTCATCAATTTCTGTTCAAAATGGATGGCGTCCATGCCATCGGATTGAGGTTGATTTATATAAGGTTAAAACGGAAGCAAACATATATAAACCAAAGTTATGAAAACAATAAAAATTTGAAAACACATGGTTACCTATGAGGCTCGAAGAAACGCTAGATTAGCTCCAAGGCATGCGTTTATAGGCTATACGTAAAGCCGAATATTGTCAAGTTCATTTTGTTGAAGTTTTGTATGTTTTATATCTTCATAGCAAAACAAATATCAAACTGTTTCCGTGATCTGGACCTATATATTAAATAATTGAAAAAATGCTTAAGTGTGGAACATTATGACTTATATTAGATATGTATAGTGAATCCTATATTTTAGGAAAATTAAACTGCAGCCTCTCATTTAATGTCATGTATCTTCATATATCTATATACTCTATTTTACACAGCGCGTTATTTGACAAGTAATAGTTGTAGCACAGCCATCGTGCTTTAAGAGATTTGTACACACGGTTCTGACGAGTTCAGACGGGTGCGTTAGCACGAGTTTGAACGAGCTAAATAACACAACTGTGCGTACAAATCTCTTAACGCACGCCTATCTGTGCTACAACTGACTTGTAATACAGGTAATTTAGCTAAACGTGCGTTAACATATTTCGATGCACGGCTTTAACTATATAAGCCGTGTAACAAACGTTATTATGACACTATTTCGTTGAATTTTCGCAGTGTGCAATGGCGCAGTTGAATTTCACCTAGTATCGCAAATCGCTCGTCGATCGTCGTTTTTGAAGGGTGACGACATCCTCTGAGAGGAAAAATTGGACTTAAACATTTAATATAATAGGGAATGTGATTTTTATTTAGCATTTATGCGTGCAGAGTTAAGCACAAATCTTGCGGCAATATGTATATATACTGAGAATAACAAAAGTCTAAAACAATTTAACAGCCTGACAAAATTCAATAGTTTCTGTGGAAACTTTAGAGCGATTAATTTTGGAAAAACAAAATCTTGTCGACCCTAGAAAGTTCAATATCTTCTTTAGATTCAATTGTATCCCCTTAGAAAAATTTCGGGCTCTGTCTTGTCTTATTTACCTTTGTAAATTTTTTCTTCTCACCAGTGAAGCACCAATTTATACAAAATGGACATTATGTTGTTGTATAATCTTATTACGAAGTTCAATAATTAATCATGTTAAAGATTAGAGCTATGTTAATTATGTTATGTGTCTATACGTCGTTGCCCTCATATGCATACATGCTTATAGGAGAGATGGGATTATCCTGCATTGAGGTTCGGACACCCGTCTCTCCTGTCAAGGCCGGATACCCCCTGAGGCTCCACACTCTCACACTCCTCCGCGGTGGAGATACGCAGAAAATTTTGACAAATATTGTTAGAAAATTGGGCACAATTACCTGAAATCGGGGTAAAATTAGCAAAAATTTAGAAGAATTTTTAGTTCCAAAAATTTTCGAAAATTTATCACCCTCTGACGACTGGACGACCTCTCTCACCCCATGAGGAGGCCGAACGCCTCCCCATCCCGCCTCCCGAAGCACCCGGTATACGTCTAGGACTTCGGAACTCGCGAATGTATACCATGTATATATTTGCTAAAACAAAAACTAATGAAAACGCCAAAAGGTACTGGCGTGGCTTAAACCCTATGCCTCTGAATGGGCACGACGGATAGGACGGCGCGCCAGACCATTCCACCAAGTTTGTCCAAGGCAACTGGAATGAAGACATGTGTGAGGTCCAAAGTTCCATGGGGATAGCGGGGTATTCAGCCTTTAGGAAGGGTGATAAGCTTGTCGACGGGAGATGGGGTCGACAGGAGGAATAAATTTTCTAAAATTTCTGGGCCAAAATATGTTTCTATTTTTGCCAAAATCCCCTCTATTTTTACCAATTTTCGCCCATATGCCAGTTTTTCCTCAATTTTTTCTAAAGTTTTTTCGCGCGCCTTCGGGGCGGCGGCGGAGATCGGTTCACAGGATTGGATCTACCTTTGGCCGAGAATCGAGGCCTCTCCGTTGGGTAGAGGTCCGGCCACTCTATGGAGGATAATCTGCTGTCTTCGATGGGCATGCATACTTGAATGACAACTGAATTACAATTTTGAATTGAATGCCTTGCTATAACGTTGTCGATATGCTAAGCATCAGTTTATATACATTTTATATAAAGCAGCAAGGTAGTCAGACTTCCATTTCAGGGGGAGCAGTGCAAATTTAGGGAGACAAGCTGATTTCAGGGGTGCAAATTTTTATATTTGTAAGGAGGAAATATATGTATTGAAACAACTGATAACCAAAGGAAGCCAATGCAATTCTTGTAGAAAAAAGTTGTTGGTTACAAGTGAAGTCATTTCGCAGTTTATGAATATGAAATTGATATTTTCCAACTGTTCTCTCATCGGAGGAGAACGAACACAATCTCAGAGGGAGGGGGCTCATAACCCAGGCTACGTGCCTGACATAAAGGCTTAGACTGAGCCTAGGGATGCAGTATCCTTAACCCCACACACTAAAGATCTTCTTTTTTCGATATAATAACGTCCAACTACTAAT